>NW_010586462.1:135077-159258 GCF_000705375.1 Tinamus guttatus | reverse complement strand
GGCGTGGGAGCCGCCGCTGTCGCCCCGGAGCGCAGGCCGCGTGAGCTTGCGCGTGCACGGCTGCACGCCTGCGAGCCTCGCCGCTGGCAAACCTGGCCTGGGAAGGCTTCCCGTGCCTGGGCGGAGGCGTGCAAGCTGTCGGGGTCAGGGACACGGAGAATAGCTGCACACAGTGCTTGCCGGCGGCTGGAAATCGCTGGCAATATGGTGAGCAAGGCCAGGCACAGTCGAGGCGAGCGTCCTGGCGAGGCGGCAGGTGGGAACTCGCGGCAGCTCGCAGCATAAGTCCCAGCTTCTTCTGCTCTGTCTTGCTCGCAGGAAAGGGGTTTGCAACATGTTCCCAGGTGTAAGCGCTAGGGAGGGATGGGCTGCAAGAACGTCGGGATTTCGTCCCCCAAAATGTAGACAAGAGCAGTGACCGCTGTCCCCGACCCCCTCCCAGGTTCTCCTCCTCTCCTCCTGAGGGAGGTGACCCCTCTGGTCCCCTCTCAGCCCCACGGGCTGATTCTTATTCTGCTCTCCCTGAACCTCCCTCCCTGGAGAGGTGGAGGTGATCATCTCTTGCTTCAAGAGCCTCTTTCTCAACTGCTGCTGGCTGTGACCTGCATGCAGTGTGCGAAGGGGATGTGTGTGGCCTCCCACAGACCCATCGAACCATTGCCTGCAGGGAAGGCCGCCTCAAACTCTGTGCTGACATGCTGAGGAAGCTGAGAGCCCCAGGAGGCATCTCCTGTGAGAAAGGCACGAGCCCCAGAAGAACGGATGCTTCAAGGCTATTTTGCCCTCCGGAACTGGGAGCCTGTCAGGATCCTCTATGGATCTGGCAGGGATATTCCTGCGAGTTTCTCTGCCCGGGGCACAGCTGGCAGACATGAACAGGCTGCAGCGCAATGGCGAGGGGCACATTCAGCCTGGTGACCTGAGGTGCTCATAGGTAGCAGGACGTCCTGCCCTTTTCCCGGGAGGTCAGATTGCTTGTTTCACAGTCCAGGGGATAGCTTGGATATTTGGCTTGTGAGGATCCAGATGTTTCATTGCTTTTCCCAGATTGCCCCACTCTTTAGGGGTGCCTGACAGTGTAAGCCCTTGTACCCTGTGGCCCAAACCAAACCCACAGCACAGATTCATAGCGGCATGAGAAGCGCTGCATCCCACACATTTCAGTATGTCCATCTATCTGAGGTGATAAAAGGAAGAAGTCAGTACATGGGAGCGGAGCTCTATTGAAGGTGGGAAGGAACAGCACTGAACTCCTTGCTTCAGAAGAGCTGGCTACACGGGGGCAGCTCCTGAGGAGCTGTGTCTGGCTTCACTGGCCAGGACAGAGCCTAAACAATGTAGCTGGCTTTCTGTAGCCTTTCCAAAGGAGCTACTCCTTTCTAGTTGGCCCATATATACACTGAATACAGCACAGCTTAATAGGTGAGGGCTAGGGCTACACTTAGGTAGGAACAAGAAGGGGATAAGGACTGGGTGGTCATTCTGGACTCAGCACAGTTCTTCTACTTCAGTATGACCTATAGTTTCCCAGAGAGATGCTGAGGACAGTAGGATGTGCCTGGTCACAGCGAGAACACCCCATGACTTCCAACTGGGGTGAGTTGGGACCTTGGCTGGCAGGGGCAGGGCAAGGACGGCCTGCGAGCAGGATCACAGCTGCAACGTGGCCGTTGCTCACTGTGCCTCCGAGTTGGCTGGGGGAGGTGAGCGTCAGCCGGTCTCTAAGAAACTGGGTTCTCATTTCCTGCCCAATAGATGCCTATTGGCCGGGCACCAGATCGTGCTCAAGGGATGGCCGTGCAAGCGTATCGGGTGGCCGTGGCTCACATTATGGGGCGGCTTCCCTGCTCCATTTCTGTGCATGCCTCCCCAGGACAGCGATCAGGTTACCAGCCCTTCACAATACGCCGGCCATCTATTATTCAGCTGGCTAAGCTCTGCCGTCTACGTTGGCGTACGATCCACGGCAGACCCAGCCTCTCTCGCGCTCGGCAAAGGTGGACCTCAGTAAGTGCCTGAGATCTTCGCTAGAGAGGCAGGAGACCTGCCCGAGCGGAGGATGAGGCTGTAAATCACCCAGCGTGAATCATTAGGATCTGAGCAGAAGGCTGGCGGAAACCACTCAGAGGTACCTGAGCTCCAGTAATGCTTTATATAGTGTGAGCAAACCCCATCACATGAATTCCTGTCAGGGGGATCGGTGGATGAAACCCGCGCTCTTCCTGTGCGCTTGGCTAAAATGTGGCCAGCTGCATAGGGAACCTCTTACCCAATGAAACGATGAGATATGGGTCTGAACCTCCAGACTGCCAGATAGACAAGGGGTAATAGAAGCCAATAAGTGGAATAAAAAAAAATCCATGTCAGGAGGCTCTGGAGAGGGCAATGTCCTGGAGAACAAGGAGGAGAAGAGGATGGAGCAGTGAGTGGCCTTTTGGCCAGGGCACTTCCTCTTGCTCTTCATTCACAATTTCTGTCTGTCAGTGCCAAGGGTGAGGAGCCATTTAGTGAATGGGAAGTACTCAGGACACAGCACATAGTGGTGAAAATCTTCCACTTGGATGTTTCTCCTACTGGTACATGTTATTTTGCTGACATGGAAACAGAAATGGAGAGGACAGGGAAATGCATCAATTTTGATGAAATTTCACTCTGGAAAAACAGGCTACACACAGAAATGAACTAAGTGTGCTGAGGATGGCAGTGGAGTTCTGTTTTATTATCATTGAAATGGAAGATTTACAAGTAAACTTCATTTTAGTCCATTAAGCTTATTTTGCTTTCAAAATTCCTCTTCCTTTTTTTGTCAAGGTTTAATAAAAATATATGCATTATGATTTTATCAAATTAGAATGTCACATTCAGCTCCAAATTCAAGCCAGGTTCCCCCTCTCCCTTCTTTTCTGCAAATTCTGTCTTTTATGGGAAAAAATCTCAGTGTTTTCCATCCAACAGAAATTCAGGTGTCGGCACGCCTCTGTTTCTCTCATGAAGGCTGTACAATTAGCTGTCCCAGATATCAAAAATGCAAGGAAGGAGCAAGTGGAGGTGTTTCAAATGACCAAAAGGCTTTTCCAAATTTGTCCCCTGCAGGATATACACCCACCCAAAATCCACGACTTACCATGAAGATAAAATACAAACCCTTGAGTTCACTGCTGAGAGACCTTGTTCTTGGTGCCTTGGGATCCCCATGCATGTTCCAATTCACTGTTTCCTTTGCACATGTTTATCATGAAGATGTGGGATTTTTCAGGTGGTTTGTCTTGAAATCAGTGCAATTTCTGCTGGTTTACACCACCAGGTTTTGGGTCTGATCAGTGCGTCTTCTGCTTTATGTTTTCCTCTTTCTGCTCTTCTGTTGAAGGCCGGGACACAGAGCGGCTTTGCGAGACCTCAGTGTAAGCCACACCAGCTTGCTGGTGCTCTGGAATCCTGGGACTCCCTAGGTCTTCTGGTCCTCATCCCGCTTCGGCCCACACAGTAACACCCATTTTAAAGATCCAGCTGTTCTCTCCCTGCTTCCCATGACAGACCGGTAGATTTGCAGATGCCGTCACTGCCAGTCCACCTCTTCCACTCTCTGGCTCCAGGGCTCCCTTTCCATGTGGGACTGTGCCTGTGAAAGAACCGAGTTGCCCATTGCAATCTGCACTGTTCAGCTTTCCTGCTCAAGTCTCACTTGCCCGGCGTTTTATTTCTCAATGGACAAGCTTAACAGAGATGTCTTGGGTTTTTAAAAATAGTTAATATTTAAATATTAATTGAGCCATTAATTACATCTGAGCCCCAGAACAAAACAGCTGTGAATAATTAATGAGAGGGCCTATGGTAAATGTCTCTAATAATTCACAAAGCAACAGAACCAGGTATTTTCAGACCATTCAATGAGAGGAGAAAGGAGAAGTAGGGGAGAGGGGAAGCAAGTAAATGAAAGAATAACAAGGGAAGGGGCTGAAAAGAGAGAGGAAACATTATTGGCTGTTTGGCACTGTTCTTCCAAGGATTTCTAAGCATTGCTCATCTCTGTAACATCCAGCTACTAGGAAGGGGACTTCATCTGCGATTTATAATCAGGAACCCAAGTTACAAGGAGAGTGAGTCTCACCCAAAAGCAAGCTTAGGAAGAGAGCTGTGTCCCTTGGCACTCTTGCCTTATGCTCTAGGATTTTTGGACTGACTCTCTGAAGAGTCTCTGCCATATGTCTTTTCTTGCACCACTTCTATCTGAGCAACCTGTGCTGCAGAAGAAACCAATCCATAAGCAGAGATTTTTGGTGCCCTCTCTTTCTCCCTCCTCCAACATGTTTCAAATACTCTGGAGCATGTGGTGAGGAAGACACTGCTCTGTAAATATATGCACATGCTTTGCAAGAGCTGGTAACTTGCTGACATAGGACACATGCTTTTACAAACTGTTGCATCCTCAAGTAAGGTTGAGGGCTACAGTGCTGAACGTGCACAGACACACAACAGAGATTGCATCCCTACTCCCTCATTTAATGCTAGGGCAGCTTATGGGTCTCTTTGAGCAGCGGTTTGTGCAGAAGAGTGTGGCTAATGACCCTCTTCATGGACTAGCTTCTCTCCATAGCTGGAAAGATCTTTGAGGCAGATCTTGGGGTAACCACCTACAAGCCAGGTGTCCTCTCTGAGACAGTGGCAGGAGTAGTGAGTGCATTACTGGCAGCTGTGTCAGGAGCAGTGCAGCACAGTGCATGCGGGCACCTTCCCGTCTCTCCCTGCAGTGGGGTTTCTTCCTAGTGAACAGGGGGTCTTTGTCTGCCTGTTTGCAGTAGGGATCAATATTAACACTGTGCAGACCCTGCTGCTCTGCAAATACGTCCCCATGCACATTTTTGCCATCAATAGAGTCTTTTAATTGGCTCTAGAGTTCTTCAGAGCAAGCCTTTGAGAGGTTTAGAGCAGAGTTTTCTGTATGTTTTACTATTTTCCAGTACTCTCAGTTTCTGCTCTTGTGTAATAACTCCATCCTCACTCTGTAGTTGATTGACAGCCATTAAATGAGTGTGGGTTACCATCCTCTTTGACAGACCAATAGATACATGACACACATCCAGTTACCAAAGCAGCTTCTCTTTGCAATGGATGAAAATGATACAACTCGCCATGTGCTTGAAAATTGTGACCCTCTCAACCATATTAACAACCGTGTAATCAGCAAGCATCAGGGCTTTTCTAATGAAGTGATGCCATTCTCCCCAAGCCATATAAAGTGTTCACTAAATGTGTCTTTGTTCCTTTTTAGAGATGAAAAATCCAGGCCTCTTCCTTAGCTTATTGACCCCTACAAACCCAGGAGAAAAAGAAACTGGTCCCAGTCTAGCTCTGAGAGTATGATATAACACCTTAAGGGTTATACAGAGAATAGAAAAATGGTTGGAGTAATTGTTCTCAATGTCAACTTCTCTATCTGTGTAGATGTAACATTTATAAATTAACCAAAATGCTTGCAAATCTGCATAACCAGTTACTCATGTTCCTAATGCTTTCAATTTATCCTAATAGACATTTAATGAATACTTTATAAAGCCATAGATGGGGTATTTTAAAATCAATGGTGCTATTTTATTGCTGTTCGTATTATCTTTATTTGGATGGTGTCTTAGTACTCTGATGCCCATTGATTTCAGGCCTTGATCAATGAAATAAGGTTTCATTGTAAACACATTGAGGCTTACAGGAAAAACTAGATCTAGAGGGAAAGGGTGAGAGGTGCTCCTCAGTTCTTTCACAGGTGAGGTGTGGCTGAATTTGCCACTCACAACTCGGAATTAGGGTAGCACAAGATAATCCTAGATATTGTCCTAACACAACTCTCCTCTTATTTGGTTGTGAGACCCAACCCAGCAAGCGTCTTGCCTACACAAGCTGTTGGCCACATTTTCCTGACACACGCTGGAAGGTCTTTCTAATATTTAATCTTTATGGTTACCCTCATCCCAAACATGTCTTCAAGGAAAACTGGGAATGCTGGTACAGGATAGAAGCAGCTTTCAGCTTCCCCACAAATCTGTTGATAACTGAGAAAAAGCCCAGGTGCTTCCCTAGGTCTGACTCCAATCAGAGCAAGCTAGGGAGGCTATTCTCCATGCTACGTCAGGCCTCTCAGTGTCTTTGAGACTACACTTTGGACAGTGTCAGCTGAGGAAAAATGAAATATATTAGCTATTTTGAGAGACTAAAAAGAAAGTGTCCCACTGTGATGCATTCATCTGGGAAGAGTGGTTCATTTTTCATCCGTTACTTAAAAATTCCCTAGAACAAGGAGGTGACTTAACCACTCAGTCTGGGCTACTGAAATGTTCCCAGACAAGTGGAAGAGTCCTCACAGAAGCTGAGTCCCAGAAAAGCCTGAGGTGAGCTCTGATGTGAGTGACCTGAATTAAAGGCCCCTCAGGAATTCATACTGGAGCCTTCTACTGGGATATTGCTGCTTTCTTGGGTAAAAAGGGAGAATTTTCTCATTGTTTCTCCTGTGACTAGCACGCACCAAAGTTCTGTCATCCATACCCACACCTTTGCTTTTGGTGAAACTCATCAACTTTGCCTACCCATGATTGATGCAAGAGGTTTTTCAGATTTCATCAAGAAAACCCTAAACCACAGTACTTCTGAATTCTCTCTGTGGCTCTCTCTCCTGATTTCTCAGTTCAGCTGAACAGCCACTATCTACAGAGGCCTTCTATCGTGTCAAGGTTGTGGCTCAGCTGCACCCCTCTTGCTAATGCATTGCTGAGGGCACTAATTAGAGCTTCCAGGAACTAATGCACAGCAGGTTCAGCCCATTGCATGTCTGCTGTACAAGTCCATGGTTCACACTAGACTTTCATGTGCCATCCCTGACCTGTGGGTAACAGCTTTTCCATCTATCTCAGCTTGCTGCTAAGCTCCTCACTGGCTGCACAGTTTGTGCAGCTCTAGATTTGTCTGGAAGATGAACCTCATTGCTGGACAGGTCCTACTGCTGAAAAGAGCAGAGTCTTGTTCACCTCCTCTTGGAAACCTTTCTACGTTCTCAAGATGCTGGGGCACTTTGGGAACACACTAGGTCCAAGGGTCGGACCTCTCTTCCTCAAAGAAAAAAACCTGTCATGCCTGTTAATACTTTCTCCAGTCTCTGACTTCCCACCGCCAGCTGGAGATCTTCCCCCCTCCAGCCCTTTGGACCTCGACTATCTCTAGCCCTTTTCTGACGCCTGTATGGACATCCAAGCATTTTGGAATTCAGAGATCAGCCTCTCTTTCCTCTGCCCTTCATCTCCAAAGTGCCTGCTGGGCATAGACTAGGTTAATCTGCTGACTGCTAATCTCCCCAGTGACAGGGGATAAGAAAAGGGACAATACGGGAAGGTCTGTGGGTCAGGCCATGGCCTAGAGGGCTCTTAACCCTTTCCTCCCTTGAGTCCCCCATGTCGTGCCTGGAAGAACTCTGTCAGGAAGGACAATAGAGATTTATGCACAAAGGTCAAATAAACTATCTCTCTCGCAAATACTTTCCCCATCATATTCCACCCCTCCTCTAAAGAATACCCTGTAGGGCTTATTGGACACCTTCTTCAACAAATACAAATGATCTCAGGGGACCAGAGCACCAAAAGCATTTAGATAACTAATTCCTGTTGCCATTTCAGCGGGAAGTTAGAAACTTCAGTCTCTGATGTGTGTTCAGGCCTAAGTGCCTAACACTGCAGTGGAGATACTGAGGGACACTTGGCTGAAGCTAGTTTTACCTGGAGGTGGGTGGAAAATTTCTGTTTACTGCCCTGTGTTTGCAGAATGGGACAGTTCAGATGCAATTTTCCTGTTAGGTACAAGGTCCAAGTCCATTTCAGAAGACTTTATTACACATTTTGTGTCACTTTTCAGCAAAACAAGCTGTCCTCATATGGTGTTTAAGTTCCTCCAGGCAAAACCAGGAGAGATGCTCCCACTCCAGATTGTAGGGCCGTCTTGGGGAAGACAACCTTTGGGTTGTCCACCTGCCCCTTAAGGTGATGCTCTGCGGAAGGAAAGCACTGAACACTGTGCTCGGAGCAGCCAAATCACTGGAGAGAGTGGAAAGCACTCGTGTGATCTAGGAACAGAAACACGGGGTTAAAACCTGTGGGTAAGTACTGTGGTGTCCCCAGGGAGTTCCCTACCTGCAGCACAGTGCCACTTTGATCTCACTCCTCTGGAGATGTGACTAAACAGGCGCTATGAAGCAAAAGCAGCTTTGTCCCTGCTGAAAGGAAAGCAAGCTGCTGGCAGGATAAACTTTCTGCACTTCAGAAGCTCCCCCCGCCATGCGCTTGTGCCCATCCTTGCATTCCCCTGAGGAGCAGGGACAAAGCTCCTGTCACCAGATAGCACCGTAAAGCTGCCCCGGGCACGCAGCGCCGGCAGCCGGCCGGGCCGCGAGGCCCTGAGCAGGGCTCGTCTGCACGGGGACGTTCAGCACCTGGGGAGCCCGGCTGAGCTCCTGCCTCAGCCACGGGAGGAGGGTCTGTCCCGGCACTCTTTTGTCCCCAGAACAAAACCGTCCGGCACCATCCAGCTGCTGTTGTGGAGCGTGGAGAGGCTCGAGTCAGCACACAGGGTGCGCGGGAGTCGTTTCCTCCACCGCGGTTGCTCTGCTGACCTGAAAGAAGCAGCGAGCATGACCCAAGATGGTGGACAGAGTGAGCGGGGATGGCAGAGCAAGATATGGGGGAGTTGTGGAGGTTTTGGGAAACAGGCTCATGTAATTGGCCAAGCTTTTTGTCCCGTAGCAAGGTATCGTCTTGAGACCTCATCGTATGAGTCCCAGCGGTACCAGAGCACTCTGATTGCAGCCCATGCCGGGGCTGCAGCGAACCCAGCTCACTGCAGCATCACGTGTGTCCCAGGCTGTGCTGGTCACGTAATGTAGAAATGATCCATCCAGGTCAAGATTTTTTTTCCTGCTGCAGCTGGTGTCTCAGGGATGATGAGCCTTGTTTTGGCCTTGGTCAGCAGCTGCCAAGGCAGTAGCACAGGTGAAACTCCACTTTAACTCAGCAGACTGTTGCTATAGCATGGCAACAGCAGGCTGTTGCAATAGCATGACTATTTCTCATGAAAGTTAAGGCACAGGAGAGAAAGCTGCAGTAGGAAGGAGTGCATTGAGCCTGGAACTTGCTGAATCCGGGAGAGTCCGTGATGGGTTACGCACATGGAAGAGTCCCAGAGTCACTGCAAGGCAGCTCTCCTGTCTGGGCCTAAGAGATGCAATAAACTCAAAACAGTATCAACAGCCCCAAGCCCTGGTCTGAGATTTTTTTTCTTTATGGATAGCCCATTTTGATGTGTTTTTTTCATTGCATAGTGAATATTTGAAACAAAACTTGTTCTTTCTATTCATACAAATATTTATAGTAATTTGGAAAAGTCAAAGTGAAGCTGGTAAGTTTTGATATTATCAGGCAAGCTTTGTTTTAATCCCAAATAATTTATTTTTACGCCTTCTTTGATGCACTTTTTTTTTTATATTCTGTCTAGAAACTGAAAATAAATCACATGTTTTCCTAAGAAAATCTACTTCCACTCCAGAGGGACACAAATGTTTTGTGTGCATGTGTGTGCATAAAACTTTTTTTTTCCATGAATGGGGACAGTGTGACATGTCTAGTCAGCAGCACTGCAAAAGTATTGCTGATGTAAAGGTTTTTCCACTGATCTGATTCCAGGGTGTAGTGAATAACTCCATACTAGCAAGACTCAAAAAACAAACAAACAAAACAAAAACTTTTCCATGGATAATCTTTACTTCCATCAAATAACCAAACCCGAGTCATTAAAAAGAAAACACAGTTTCAGAAGAAAAGTGAATGGAGGTAAGAAAATGAAAAGTGTTGGTTAAAGATGTGGGAAAAAAATACTATTTTTTAGCTTATTGGTTTTTCAAGAAAGGATTTATTTTTAAACAATCAAAGTGTTTCCAAGAGCACTTTTGTTTAGTCAAAAAGCATTTTCTATGAAAAGGATAAATAAAAAGAAACTGTGTAAAATTTTGTCTTCCCATTTGCACAATCTGCGAGAGGAGCTCAGTTTAGAAATAATCAGATTTCTACAGGGGTGACTAGAAAAGCAGGTATCGATTCCATTTTGGCTCTGCTTCCTTGGGTGTAAGGATGTATTCGTCAGGCCAAGAGCCAGCAGCCAGACCGCAAGTCCTGAGCAAGTTTCTGATCTGGCCCCAGCCTGAAGAGGTGCATGGAGGAGTCCCCACTCCATGTCCTTTCTGGCCCGTGTGGTTCTGCCCAGACTGGTGCTGTTTTGGGCAGAAAACAGCTGGGGTTGCTCTTCTTGGCAGGTCTCTTCCCACTGAGGCAAAGCCAGGCTGCTAATGCCTGCGGGTGGCCGCACCAGGGGGTCACTCTGGGACGAAGCAGAGGTGCTCTGATTGCAGCCGCTCAGCCCCTGCCTCCCTTCCAGGTACCTGGCCGGGCAGAGGGCTGTTCCTGGAGGAGGCTGCGGAGGGGACGTCCCCTCCTCGCTGCCTTTGCCTCCCTTCCCCCCTGCGCTCTCCTCCCCCTCCCCAGAGCCCTGCAGAGCCCGGCTCCTCTGAGGGGTAATTGAAGCAGCACGTAGAGCATATGGCCAAGCAGGGATCCCTGCTGGTGCACCAGCTGTGAACTGGGTGCTGGGAGCGAGCAGGCGGTAAAAGGCCCCGTCTCCCTGTCTGGCTCTTTCTCCCTGCCCAAGCAGTTATTCAAATGACATATCTGAAAAGAGGGCTGCGTTTAGGGTCTCGCTAGCTGTCTGGGTGCCGTGGCAGGGGGAAATGCTGCGGGTTTCGTGACGGATGCCCCTGCTGTGCTCTCTTGTCTCCTACTTCTGTTTCTGTTGTCAGGGTAGCCCCCTGCCCTCCCCAGCCGTGCTGCTCTGCCCCACTCCTGCCATGCGTCAGCTCTGTGGTGGGATGCAGGCTGATCTGTGCAACAGCTTAGAGGTCTGCACAGTAGACATCCGGAAGCATGTCCCCCTTCCACTTTTCATAGACTTCTTCCCAACAGAGGAAACAGACCTTCCACATAGCCCCTTCCAGCAGACTCCTGCCCTGCCAGGGGCAGGGGCTTTTCACCTTCTCGTATTTTCTCACCCTTGCAGTAAGACCTGTCATCCTCTGTCTGGTGGCTGGTCTGCTTGCCCTGTGAGGATCCCTGAGCCTCTACATGACACATGGTGCCTCAGGACGGGAACTGGGGGGCCAATGCTCTTGGGTGGGAGATGTATCCCTCTGGAGATGGTCCTACTGCTGCATGTGAGGCCATAGCCCTCCTGCCCAGCAGGCTGAGGTGGCGGCCCTCCATGAAGCTTTTTCCTATTCTAAGGAGGAAGAGGCCATGTGGAATGCCCAAAGCCCACTAATACCCTTCCATTTTTTTCCACTCTCATGAGTCCACTTGGGCAACTACCCTGCTAGGTCAGTTTTCAGCCCCTTCTGTGCATGTCCTAGGTGGCTGCCATCATATAACTTGACAGCTGTGAGCCTCAGAGAGCAGCTTAAATGAAGACACAGTGACCTGTCCTTGTTCCACATAACCATTTGGACTAGAGTTGTTTGGTGCGACAGCTTCTCACCATTTATACTGTACCGTGACAGAGGAGGTGCAGGCCGGCAGTAGGGTTCACATCAGTCTATCAGCTACTAGACTGCTTTCCCCTTCACTGCTCAGTTTTAGGATGAGCACTGTGTAAACCTCTTATTTCCTAACCCACAGCCTGGAATGAGTGTTAACCAGACAGCTGGATGGGATCTGAACACAGACACACTCTTATCTTGCTCATCTTGCACATAGATTTCTGCCACTTTCTAACGTACTGTAGAGCTGTTTTGGAGCATCCATCTCCTATCCAGATACCTATCCTGGTATCTATGGGGCTCCTAGGCATCCACAGCACAATTCTGGGTACAGTTAGGTGGAAGAGGCCCTGGCCAGCTTCCATTGTCCTGTTCTCCAAGCAGATACGTGGAAATGAGAAATAGTTCCAATCACTGCTGTGTGTTTCTGGCCATATCTCAGCTTGGATTGTGCCATCTCTCACACTATGGCTTCTCACACATCCTCAGTGTGTACAAGCTGGCATAGTGTGTACTCTGCTCCCAAAATAAGCTACAAAGCAGGGCATCACCCAGACCTTTCCTGACACGCAGCCATGGCTCCAGCTCCAGCAGAGAAGAAGGAATTCTCAGCTTTTGGGTGGTAAATGATAACTCAGCCCATGATCTTCTTTCCCTTTGCTTCTCAACTTTTCCCCATGAAAAGGACTCAAGCAATGCTGGGGGAGCAGCTTGCTTTTTTTTCTTCATTTTCTGAACAAAGAGCCCTTGCCCCTGTGGCAGTGGATGTACCCAGTGACATGTCCATGCCAGTCCTCTCTGCAACTCACAGGGAGCTTTTTCTTGAAAAAAGAGGTCCCTGTCTTTTTTCTTTTCTTTCTTTTTTTTTTTTTTTTTTTTTTGTGAAATCTTTCCCTCCCTCTGTTCTTTTAGCCTTTTTCAATCCTCTGTTACACTGGAAAGCCAGCATGGAGCTTATGTGATCAGAGGTCCTGAGGGAGGCAATGAAAGCGGAGAAAATGGCAGTAATAATCCTTCTGTTGCCCCCTGGGGGAAGAAGGCCTCTTGTCTCCAGGAGCGTGACAAGGGACACTTTATTTTAGGAGACAGAGCAACTTGGGGGAAGGTGGATCGAGATATGACTGGGGAATCTGTGGGATATCTGTGGGCGGGGGGGTAGAAAAAAGTAATATATACAAAAACCATGAGGTGTCATGGAAAATCAGGGTAATGAGACAGAAATATCTGTAACCTCCTATTTTCTCAACTATGCATGAAAAAATGGGCAAAAAAAAGGAGAAATGTTCCTTGGTTGTTGCACTTTTTTGTAATAGATGGGTGATAAAGCCTTTTGTATGACTACACTTTAGGAAAGCGCTCTAGGGAGTTGCTGCTACCCTGACCCTGACATTGTAGCTGGTGTGCGCGGCCAAGGCCTGACGTGATCCTGGAGACATTTCCCTGTGTTTGAGCCTGCCCAGCCATTTGTGGCTCTTGTTTTTGACTCTTCTACCAGGAGAGAACTGCACATGAGCCTTGCCTCTAGCACCTTCCTGCATGGAGAGATCTGAGAGGAATCCTGTGCACCGGGCACTCATGCTGTGTCCATTCAGCCCCTTCTTTCCAGCAAGTCTCATAACAGAGTTCGTTGCACCCAGAAGCTGTGAGAAATGAGCCATCTCTCATTCCCTAAGTGACAAATACCCCCAGTCCTGCTCTGGACATGCTTCTGGAAGTACCATCATGGAAGGACTCTCCATTCCTTCTGGTCCCCAGGGTTTGGGCCAGGTGGAAAATGCAGGCATGTTTTCTCCAGTTTGCCATTTTGTCCTTTCTGTACACAGTCATTCTTCTCCCCACTAGACTTAGACCCTTCCCTTAGCCAGGATGTTAGATGTGAGACTAAGGCAATGAAATACAAGGAGGGAAAGATGGTGATTTTCATCTCTGAAATGCTTGCAAATGCTTGCAAAGAATGTCAATGAAAAGTCGCTGAAGAAAAGGCATCTCCCTTTCCACCCTGCTCCTGATTTGTCTCTCCCAGTTCCCATATCTTTGTCTCCTGGATTTGGGACAGAGCTATCCACAGTTTCACAACTAGCCACAGGTAGGATTCTCCTTTCTAGGGAAGAGAATAGAGTCTGGGTTATCCAGGTAGAGGAGGGGTCCTTCCTCTACTTCCTGTCTCTTCCTGGACCACAGGATCGCAGGACCAAGAAGACATCCAGGCACCAATCCTGGACCACTCTGGCTTACAGCATGACTGGGATTTCCTCCAAGATAGAAGTGGGTGGGATAGAACATTTGTCTGGTTTTCAGAGTCAGGGCTCTGTGTCCTGGCAAAGGCTGAGAAAAAGGCTACAGTCCCTCCAGCGTCTTCCAAATCTATCTTCTAGAATGAGTAGACAGCCTCTCTTTGTGTGTAAGGACAACTTGCTAACCACCCATGCTGAGTTCTCAGCTATGTCCACACGCTATGGCTGGTTACTCATGTAGGGGAGGGGGCAGGGGAAGAGGCTTTAGTAAAAGGAAAAGTGCTTCATTTGGACCAATTATTCTCAAACTGAGGTGGAGGAGGCCGTCATTTCGGCATTTCCCTTTTTATTTTTTTTGCTCCTTTTACATTTGTTGTGTGTGTGTTTTTTAACACTCTGGTAATGGCTGAATATCACACAAGTGCCCTGTCAAGAGATATATTCTATAAACACTTGACACCCAAGCTCAGGAATACATGGCCCGTGGCAAACATGAATTATTCAAATGGAAATCAAGATAATTTTGCTTCTAACTCAGAAAACCAAGACTCTTTCCTTTCTTATTTTTTGGTGTTTTCCTCTCCTGGTTCTCTTCCATCTTTTCTTCTTTCTTTCTCTCTTTTTTTCTTTTTCTCTTTCTCTCTCTTTCTCTTTTTCTTATAATTTCATTCCTATTCTTTCTTTGTCTCTTTCTCTCCTGCTGGAAATCCTAACTGCATTCATTTATAGGGAACTTCCTTCACTGAATAAACCAGGGTGAGGGCCGCAAGGAATGTCCTTAGGACAAGGAAATGGTTAGCAGGTTTCTCCCCTTGGACTGCTGTATCCCTTTGGCTGGGGACCATGAGAAGTGGGATCCCTGGGGCCAGGTGCTGAGGGGCCCTTGCAGCTAGACATTGGCTCGCCCAACGAAAAACTCATCCTTCAGAAGTGATGTGCCCAGAAGAAGCGGGATGTCACAGCCTGCCTTTCAGGTATCTTTGGAATATTACTGCAGTAATAAGGGCCTTGTTTAGGGACATGGGTCTAAGGATTAGCAGTAGGACATTCTTTTCAGAGCTGCTGACCCACCCCAGAAGCTGTTAGAAGGTAGAAGAATTTAGACACAATGTAGAAAAAAAATCCTCAAGACTAGAGAAAAACAAAGGAAGTCTATTTCTACCTCTACTCATGATCTTCCTTCTCCTTCCTCCTTCCTTTGCTTTCCCTTTTCCCTCTGATTTTTTACAGAAGTGGTCTCTGTCCCTTTGCTGATCAGAACCAAGGGGTATCAAAGATGTTTGTCTGTGGCAGCTCTTCCCTAACCTTGGACTAAATGAGACACTTTAAGCCCTGTTGTTTACAGAGTAGATCCAGAGATGGCCTGTGCCAAAGCTGTAGAAATGAGACACGTTGACTGCATGAGACACGTGATCAGTCAGAGCCATGGGCAGCTGAGGAAGAGGTCCCATTGAGAGGAAATTGTCCCATTTCCTCTCAGCATTTGGAAGGCCTCTTTCTAACCAAACATTGATGAACTCTTTTCCCATAAACTGATTGAGCTGTGCTGCTCTGATGACTAATGACTGTGTTGTGGGCAGCAATTCATGCTCAGACATGGCACTAGATCCTTCACTCAGCCACTACACAAGAAAGCATTTGTAGAGTTTGCCATTGCATTGAACAAGCTGACTTTTGGTATGGTGCTTTGGCTTCTAAAGGAATACATCATTTCTGAGCCCTCCAAACACACAAGGGGCTGTTCAAAATGGCATTCTTGGGCTATTACAGGGTTTTGGGGTAGAAGATGAGGTATGTGCATACAGCTACAGCAATGCTGTTACTCTCAGTTACTGCATTGCTTGGGGGTCATGGGGCTACAGGATGGGTCAGAGAAGCTATCCCAAGCTATATCCTCAAGCTATGACCATGGGATCTCAGCTCCCAAGTCCTGAGGTTTCACTCATGTCCGAGTGAACAGTGAAGATACTTTTCTTCATGGATGATTTCATATTTTATGACTCCCCTTCCTCTCTTCTCTGGTGATGTCCTGCAGGCAGGAGTGGGCACCGGACACCTCTCTCCTTCCTTGTTCTTCCTTCCCTCCAAGCTTGCTGACAGTTCCCCGCTCCCGGTGAATGACCGTGTGCCGCCTGCCGTGGTTACTTGTGAGGTTGGGACTGGCTGTCAGCCAATCACAGCCCAGCAGCAGGGATCTAATAGCCTCGGCGCCAGCCATTTGAGAGGAAGGAGAATATAGGTCATCAGTGACATCATCTCTCGGAAAGGTGG
Source organism: Tinamus guttatus (assembly GCF_000705375.1). The sequence continues at coordinate 143,145 of NW_010586462.1, read as the reverse complement.
GAGGGGGGAGCAGAGAGGGGGAAGCAATCGTTTAAATTTGGAGAGGAGCTAACTGGAAATTTGGGCCATCAGGAGAATAATGGGCCGAGAGGAAGAGATGGGGATATTAATAGAGGTGGTTTCTGTAAGAGCTGGAGCGAGCAGAGAGGGATGGAGAGCAAGAGAAAGCCTCAGTGTTGGCAGATGTGTATATGCCGGAGCAGGCTAAGGAAGCCCTGAGGAGACCTTTGTCGCTTGCATCCTGGCCTCATCAGAGAGTCTTCCTTCCCCCCTTTACTTTGTCTTGACCAAATCACTCCTGTCTCCCAACCATGGCCAACCATGACTCTGAGAAACCTCCTGGGAATCTGTGGGTATATGGGGACTGGTGTAAGCCCAGTGCACCCAGACTGGTGCAGGTATCCCATGCTTCTATCTACCTAGAATACCAACTTCAGCTGAGCTGGATTCCTCTCCTCTGCAGCCCCATGTTGTTTGTATGCTAAATGAGGCAGATGCAACACCCCCAGGCAAGGTTTGGTTGCATTTGTAGTTTAAGTTCCTTGACAGTCTCCCTTCATGCTCACTCCAACACTAGAGCAGGGGCCCAGAGCGACTCTGTCTCTATCCTTGGAGACATTCAAATCTCAACTAGAGAAGGCTCTGAGCAACCTGCTCTAACTGGCCCTGTTTCAAGATGGGTGTTTGACTAGGGATCTCCTGACATCCCTTCCAACCTAAATTACTCCATGACTCTGTATCTCCTCCTAAGAACAGAAGACCTAAAGAAAACACCTCTCCTGGGACAGATCTGAGGTGCCGTGATGAGGCTGTCATTTCCAGAAGGCAATGCAGATCCACCTTGCCTTAACTTTGCACTGTTAGTGCTCTCTCTGATGTGTTCTCACCTGAACCAAATGATACATTGCCACCGTTGCCACAGCAAACTGCAGGTGCAGTCTGGGGCTCAGTGTAAGTCTTGGACCATGTCCAGAATACAGTTTGCCCCCAGTAAGACTTTCTAACAGTGGAGGAACTGTTTTTTTCCTTTTTTCCATGTTGTTCTACCTCTGGGCTGGAGACCAGTCGTGGCTATGTTTAATGCTCTACGCTTCTACCAAAATCTCAATGTGCCCTGTCTGTGGCTACCTCAGTCTTTCATTAAGGAGTACAGTCTTCCTCAATAACTCTGAATTTCCATGTCTTTTACTTCTCTGCCCTGTGTCAGTGTGATGGAGGGTAGCCAGAAGAAGGAAATGGAGAGGGTGAGTGCTGCCAACTACAAGAGATGCAGTGGCTGAATATGTGTGAAGAGAGGAGTGAGAAAAGAAGGGGTGTTGCCCTTGTTAAATATTTACCGTCGCAGCCTAGTGATTTGATATTTCCTGCCCTCTAGGAATTCTCAGGGAATGGCAAGGTTGATCACAGAGGAATGGGGACTGGAACTTTCCCCTAGCTCTTCCAGCCTTGCCTGAGCTGCAAAACCTTGTCCCCATACCAGAGGTATTTGAGGTCTTGGGCTCAGCACTGTTCCTTGAAGGTCTAACCTTTCAGGTAGGGTTTGGAGGACAGTTAATCCTTTTCTTGTCAAGGCATGCTTCCAACATGCCCCAACACAAGGGCAGGCTTGATGGAGCTGGACAAAGCAAGGACTTGGGTTTTCCTTCCCAGGCAGCTGCGAGAAGAAGGAAACCTTCTGCACAGGTCAGCTTTCCACACCGCATCAGCCAAGGTCTCTGGGCAGCACTGACCCACCAGGCACAACAATCCTGCAGTGATTGTGTCAGCTGATAGATGTCCAAATCCTGACTATTAGCTTCAGTGAAATGTCACAGTCAATGATGGCCACTGCCTGCCCTAGTGAACAAAGGGAAAAATCCTGCCATACATATTTCAGGCTGACAGACAGGTACTAGAGTCTCTGGTTCCAGTCTCTCCAGAAAGGCAATGACATGTTTGCACCTGCTGACGTGGAGGTTATCAGGCTTTGTAGCCCTGCCACCTGCTTTTGTGGCACTTGCCCTAACCTCTGGCCACCAGTCCCCCTCCCACTGCAGGGCACTGCTCTGCCTTTCACCTTGGCAGTCACGCACATTGTCTGAGACAGTCCCCAAAGGGATGATAGCAAAGGGACAGCCCAAAAGGGTTCTGTTTTTTGAGAGACCAACAGACTACAGCATCAGCAGCCCCACAGGATGCGTGACAGAGCCAAGACAGCTCAGAACTGGACAGCTGACTGAAGACAGTTGTTTCCTTTTCTTCATCACCAGTCTTCCAACTATCATCAAAAATTGTGTACCAATGTCTGCCCTGTGTTCCTTTATGTGGATAGAGCAAGTGCTACAGCTGAACCTGCCCAGATTATGTTGGTGTGTGAATCCCCTACTGTCTGTCTGTTAGTAAACTGCTATCACCGTATGCTTTTTAGGAAGGCAACTCTGTCTGTTATTTATTTCAATTGTCTCAGAACCAGGTCAGTTGCTGTGGCCATTGATGGCTTTTTATTTTCCAGGTGCGTTCATCATTGCCTGGACTGTTGTAACCACAAGGCCAGAAAAAGCGGGAGGCGCTTCTCAGGATGAACAGAAATGCTGTTGCCTCTTTGCTGCTAAAGGACTCTTCCTTGTAACTGCATTAGCCTTGTCCCATAGTTGGCAGCATGTTCTTGTCTTTGCATCCTTTTCCAGCTTCTTATTTCCCAGTGACTCCTGGAGGAAATGCATTGGGGTCTTTGTTGCTATTTCTCAGCGGGGAGTCCTGCAAGGGGGGCTCTGCATCAGGGATCCTCGATGGCCTGTTGAACTACTTTCTGACTGTAATGAAAGCAGGATGATTGCTTAGGAAACAGAAGGGAGACCGAGACCCAGGCTTCCCAGCTGTCTGCTGCAGTGCAGGTGTCACTAAGCCAGTTCCCTGATGGATAAGGGAGGAGGCCACTCATCTCTCACTCAAACCCAGGTTTTCCCAGTGGTGCAGGTGTTTTCTGCACGCTGCATTCTTGCATGTCCATGCAAGATGGCCAGCTACCCAAGAGAAGGGCATTGTGTGGAGGACAAGGTGATCTGGAAGCCTTTTCTAGATGCTCTGCCATTAGTTGTGTTGCAAATATAAATGGAAAAAAAATGTAAATAACTCTTGAACTAAAAGGATCCTGAAAGGATATCACATTAAGTGACGCTTCCCTCTTCTTTAGCATTTCATCAAGCAGCAGGAGTTACCTCCCATTGCTGGTGATTCTGGGTCAAGAAACAGGCTCTGTAATCACTGCCAGGCTTTCTTCAGCAGCACATTAGTCAATCATTTTGCTTTTCTCCTCTTTGATGGGTCAAAGAGACAGTTGTCTTCTTGGGAAAAGAAATGCTGATGGGAAAAGCTGCAATGGGAAAAGCCAGGAGCTGTGCAGTGGCCACCATTGAACTTCCAATTAATCTTGAGGCCCGAGTGCACTGCTGGAAATAGTTGATAGGCCTGAATGTGGCCGTGATGAAGAGTGTGGACACAGAATGTCCTTCTCTGGAGGACCATCAAGGAATGGGTATATGGGGCAGGGGGAAGACCAAAAGAACTGGAGCATCTTGGACATCTTTCTTAACACTCCTCAGTCATACCTGAATCACCCTGCACTTATCCATCTTGCACACTTGTAATAAAACACCCTAAGTGTGAGTTTGAGGCTGGGCTGCATGAGCTACCTTCGGCCCTTAGATTTTTTTGTGGTCCATCTCTGCAGCTGGTATCTACAGGCTCCTCTGCAGCTCTTCCCAGATCCTTGTCCTCCTATCACTCACAGCCCTGGTAATCATGATCTTGCAGTTAAGGCCTGAGCTCACCTGGATCTGCAAGGAACAGACTTTCCTGAGACTGAAAGGCACATTTGCTCAGGCACCCTGGTCTAACTGCAGCAGGGAGTTAGTGCCTCTTGCTACTAGGGAAGAGCCCCTTTTTTCCACAGAAGGTGCAGGTTCCCGCAGAACCCAAGCACACCCTAAAAGTGGGGTAAAATCCGCCCTTTGCAGCCCATGTGGGCTTGCAAGGAGATTACTTAGCACCAGTTACACAATAGAAAGGGCTCAGGTACTCTCTGGCTGCAAATACATTTGATACACTGAAAGGGTTGCGGGAGCGTATCAGACAAAGTTCCTTACTTTGCTCAGGCAGCCTATCAAATATTTAACGGCCTGCCATAGGCAATTACATTAGAGAAGATAGTTAAACACCCCCTACCCCAGGGCACCCCCCTGCAATGTAAATCAAACAAATTGGACTCTTTTCACAATTGACACACACGATTTTACTTACTGTAAATAATTTAGTATTAAAAAGTCGAGCTACACTTTGCCCCATCTGGATTTTCTTTTCTCTTGCTCTCTCTCCTCTCTGCTGAGTTGAGCAGCAAGGACTCCGGGCTCCTAATGCAATAGATGGAGTGGAGGAATTTTGCTGCCTGGGTGAGCTGTTAAAGGTTCCCATTTCCTAATGGAAGAAACCACACTCAGGAAACTTGTGAAGTTGCCCATTTAAAACAGCCAGAGATGTTCCCTGCCAGCTAAGAACAAGGGATGGGAAAAATCCCTCCCTCCGGAAGAAGCTTAGTCTATTGCTGGTTGGCATCTCCCGGGGTCGTAGCAATCTCCCTATAAAACTTGGCTGAATGGTTGCACTTTTTAATTAAAAGCTATCTTTCACGATTAGACTCCGTGGAGTTTTAATAAGGATTTTTACAAGCGGGCTTTCAGCGTTGGTCTGCACGGATATTCCTTCTGCTTACACCTGAAGTGCTAGATCTGTGCATTAAAATACACTGCGCTATTCAGACGAAGAAACAGGTCTTGGCCTCAGAAGCTCTTTCCATACAGCTCTCCCAGCCTCCAGATCATTCTGAAAACATGATATTTTGAACTATGGCTTGTCTTCTTTTTGTGTTCCCCATTCTGCATGGTGAAAGGCACAGCATCGAGCCACTCTTTGGTATCGCTAGTGTTTGTCAGAGCATTGGAGGTGACGTTATCTCGCCCTGGTCTTATTTCTGATCTCACACTAATTTTAAATGGGAATAAGTATTCCATGCAGTAGAAATGTTCTCTTCAGTGCCATGGGTCTATCTCAGAAGTACATCAGTTTGTAGAGTTCAGTGCAACTTAAAAAAAAATGTTGGGGCTCAATATTACCCTCCTGCATGCTGGCAGGCAATTTAAACCATCGCTGTGCTAACCATGTGCAGTCTAATGGCATGTAGAGAATCTTACAAATCTTCTGACAAAACCAATTTTCATCAGAAAATGTAAATTCCAGTGAGAATGAAACATTTAATCCTTGGACACCTTAGTTTTGATAGATGGATCCTCCCCAGAGTTTCCACAGACGGTGGTGAAATATGTTGGAGATGCCAAGTAGGCCAGGAGGACCAAGGAGCTGTGCTTTCAGGATCCACAGCCCTGGGACAGCCAGGATGCTGCCAGAGAAAGCCACATGTGCCCCATTTCAGATGGATCATTTTGTGGAGAATGGCAAACCATATCCCTCTGCTCCGTCAGTATTGCACTGGGAGCTGATAATCACTAGACAGGTAGCTAGAGCACACCATTAGAGACCTGAGGGTGCCAAGAGCTCTCGTTCAGGTAAGGAAGGAGCAATGACACCTTCTTAGGTAATAAAAGCAGCTGGAGGCTGAGGAAAACTGCCTGGGGCACGAAAACCACCTGGTAGGCAGGGTGATCCTCTGAAGAGTCTGCATTGAGGTGTTTTTTGATTGTGAACACAGGGATTAGGAGGAGCATTGCAAGCGTTTTTCGTTAGAGGCAGAAAGCCAGGAGAAGAAATTGTGGGTCATCTTTGCAAAGCCACAGAGCTAGAGCTTCTTGGTCACAGACCTTGCTGGACAGGACGCTCTGAGATTAGTTTCCAGTGGCATCTGGTGCATTGAGGGTAGATAGATAGTGTCTGCTTGGAAAAAGGAAGATTTGTGAGAGGCAGTTAATAAAGGTCTGTTAAACCCTGGTAGGCACAGAAAAGAATGTGGAGGACGTGACTTGTTTCTTATCCACCTTTCTTAGGCACACACCCAGGATCCAGGGCTAGGTGAATCTTTGTCTTGGCTTGGGACAACTTTCTGCTGCTCCTCTGATCCTTTCAGTGGTTACAGGTTGAGAAATGAGATCAGAACTCAGAATGGAAATCAGATCAGAATGGAAAATCTCTGTGCTCCTTTCTAAGCTTGCTTGCCATGTGTTGTCCTCAGGCTCTTGAGTTCAGGTCTTGGCTTCCTGAAGATGCAGAAAACTACCTGCTGAGCCCCTCGAGGAGGAGTCTTGTCTGTTTTTCCCCAGGAGCCTCTCTGCAGGGTGGGCACAAGCAGAGCATGCCCAGGTCTAGTCACCAAGGTCCCAAACCTCTAGGACATGCTCTGAGGCAGAGTTTGGAGGCAGTTCATTGCTGGAAAAAAGTCAGCCTGTCATAATGTTTGTACCCTCAAGAAGAACTAATTCTAGAGCTAGGGATTGAACTGATCTCTCCAACTTTCCTTCTTTGATCTATTGGAATGGTGTGAGCGAACATGAATAAAAAGAGATGATCTGTGTGGCATGGGGCAGGGGTCACCAGGAAGAGCCCAGCAGAAGAAAAGAAACACAAAGTCACCCGAAAAAAGTCAGCCTGTCATAACGTTTGTACCCTCAAGAAGAACTAATTCTAGAGCTAGGGATTGAACTGATCTCTCCAACTTTCCTTCTTTGATCTATTGGAATGGTGTGAGTGAACCTGAATAAAGAGAGATGATCTGTGTGGCACGGGGCAGGGGTCACCAGGAAGAGGCCAGCAGAAGAAAAGAAAGACAAAGTCACCAAACAGAAACTCCTGGCATGCCTGAGAGTTATCAAGCTCTTGGGCTGTTTATTTGAAGAGCACAGAAAGTAGCTGGGCACATGGCAGACTCCCCAGGAGGAGCAATTCCCCTTTGCAATCATTCTGCCTCAGCCTCAAGTGCAAAGAAAGCTTCCAGGGAACCTCTCTGGCAGCGGCTCGTCTCTGCCCATCACCTAATGCTGCAGTCGCTGCAAGCAGCAGAGGGGAGACTGTGACTCAGAGCTGTGCTGACGGAAAGCGGAAAGTGGAAAGACTCCATGGCTCCCGCCTGTTCCTATCTGTGGATAGTCAGAGAGCATCACTGTGTTGGCCAGCTAATCTACTGGGACCAGAGGTCCCTGGTGTGTGTAGAGGATGCTCTGACAAGCAGAAAGGGCTCTGTGGACTGTTGTACGCAGGGATCATGCATGGGCCCTCTCCAATCCATCAGGTCTTCAGAGAGAGCTTTCCTGGCAGCAACGCAGAGTTGATGTGGTTCTCCCACCCAAGGGGCTCCTGAATCAGGATCTTGAAGGGCCTCCCCTTGTCCCTGTGCATGGATATGTTGGCTGCGTCCTGTCTGGCTTAACAGCCTTCTCTCTGAACGTGCATGTGTGAATCTGGGCACAAACCTGTCTGGTGACAACTGCTTTCCAAGACTGCTGTCGCTGGATCTGACCTTTATTTCTGCATGCTCAGACCTGAGCTAGCAGCTGGTTTGGGGCACTTCTTCTCAGACTGAGATTAGATTAGATTCTCCTTTTCCTTTTGACACTTGTTGGCCTGCCAGACCCACGGTGCCCAGCAGAAGACGTGTGAGCAGAGATGTCACAGAGGAGACTGCATACAGTAAAGCTAGAGGGTGAGTGGAGAGGGGCCAGGAAAACTGTGCAACACTGCCCTGTCTCCACCTCCACACCCTGATAGCAGCAGGACTGTACAGACTGCTAGGGCTGGCTCTTCTGGGCTGGATAAACCCCTGCTGCTCCCTGGAGAGGTCACTTGACACTGAGCAAGACCAGGCACCTTCTTCTCCATCCCAACAGCTGCCGTCCCCTCTCCAGAAAGCACCAGGAACCCCCCTCTGCCATTCCCTTGGCTTCAGCGCTGCTGCATGTCGAGCTCTTGTCTGCCTAAGAGCTGCCAGAGCAGGGTGAAGCACCAGGCTTCACCTCCGCCCACGGCACTTGGACAGCGGCTGGATCCAGGTGGAGGGGCAGGGAGGGAGGGAGAGGATGGGGGAGAGAGG
>NW_010586462.1:103637-121773 GCF_000705375.1 Tinamus guttatus | reverse complement strand
TGCTGTGCAGCTTTATGGGATATCAGGGATTTCAGATTTGAACAGAGGAGAACCTCCAGTAGCTGTCCTAAATTTCTTGCAGGTTATTACCATATTCCACAAGTTGAGCCAAATTTAACTAATGAGAAAAGTAACTCGTAGAAAATTTTTGATGTTTGATGGAGCCAAGGAAGGCCTTTGGGCAAAGTATAAGTACTTTGTGCATGGTTTTGTGTGTTCCATGGGGTGTAAAAGAGATAGGACTGGCTCATGTAATGTGGTTTGGGTGAGGGTGGCCTAAAGATCAACACAAAAATTAAAGTAGACTTCTCCAGGTCCTTAAGTCTCTGTAGGAGTGGGAGGGAGGAGTGAAGCCTCCAGCTCTCAGAGATTAAAGGCTTTTCTTGCTTTAGGTGTTATTAAACAATAGCTGCATCCAGGTAGTTCTGTCCCTTCCACTCATTGCTTCCTGTCACTCAGATCACATTTCTTGAAAACAGCATATCTCTTCTCAGCTAAGACCACCTGATGGAACATGCCAGGCAAATATCAAATCAAAACTCATAATCAAAGTTCTTTTGTCACCTCAGACCAAACCATGTAGTTAAGCATCAAATTTTAATCCCCTTTGCTGTGTGTGTCCATGACTATGGGAGAAAGCAACAACACTGGTGCCTCCTTAGCAAAACTAGGCCTCAGGAGGGCCACAGTCTGGAAGGGTATAGACTGGCTGATTCATTCTTCGGTTTCAGGTCTTCCACCACAGGAGAGAAATATCCCTCCTTTCCCCTCAGCCAGGATGTTCCTTGAGCCACCACTCTTGCTTCTCTCCTGTTTTTTGCTTTCAGAAGTGATGTGTAAGTCTATTGCCTCTGTGTGCAGTTCAGCTGTGGAAGCATCCTTTCCACTGCCAAGAAAATCCCTCTCTTACCAGAGGTTTGGGCCTACACCGTAAGAAGATGAGGCCTTCTTCATGAAGGTGAGAATGTCTCTGCAAGAGGCACAGATCAGCAGATAGGGCAGTGTGATGAAACTGCTCATTGGAGCGACCGCTGTGATTGCCTATGTCCCTATCCTACAACAATACCTACCTATCAACCTTCCCAATTTTGTGTTTGAGCAATTAGACAGCTGACTGACTCCAGAGATCCGCAGGTTATGTTTTGATGTTTGATGGAGCCAAGGAAGGCCTTTGGGCAAAGTATAAGTACTTTGTGCATGGTTTTGTGTGTTCCATGGGGTGTAAAAGAGATAGGACTGGCTCATGTAACGTGGTTTGGGTGAGGGTGGCCTAAAGATCAACACAAAAATTAAAGTAGACTTCTCCAGGTCCTTAAGTCTCTGTAGGAGTGGGAGGGAGGAGTGAAGCCTCCAGCTCTCAGAGATTAAAGGCTTTTCTTGCTTTAGGTGTTATTAAACAATAGCTGCATCCAGGTAGTTCCGTCCCTTCCACTCATTGCTTCCTGTCATACAGATCACATTTCTTGAAAACAGCATATCTCTTCTCAGCTAAGACCACCTGATGGAACATGCCAGGCAAATATCAAATCAAAACTCATAATCAAAGTTCTTTTGTCACCTCAGACCAAACCATGTAGTTAAGCATCAAATTTTAATCCCCTTTGCTGTGTGTGTCCATGACTATGGGAGAAAGCAACAACACTGGTGCCTCCTTAGCAAAACTAGGCCTCAGGAGGGCCACAGTCTGGAAGGGTATAGACTGGCTGATTCATTCTTCGGTTTCAGGTCTTCCACCACAGGAGAGAAATATCCCTCCTTTCCCCTCAGCCAGGATGTTCCTTGAGCCACCACTCTTGCTTCTCTCCTGTTTTTTGCTTTCAGAAGTGATGTGTAAGTCTATTGCCTCTGTGTGCAGTTCAGCTGTGGAAGCATCCTTTCCACTGCCAAGAAAATCCCTCTCTTACCAGAGGTTTGGGCCTACACCGTAAGAAGATGAGGCCTTCTTCATGAAGGTGAGAATGTCTCTGCAAGAGGCACAGATCAGCAGATAGGGCAGTGTGATGAAACTGCTCATTGGAGCGACCGCTGTGATTGCCTATGTCCCTATCCTACAACAATACCTACCTATCAACCTTCCCAATTTTGTGTTTGAGCAATTAGACAGCTGACTGACTCCAGAGATCCGCAGGTTATGTATGAGGTTGCAGGCTCAAGAGGAGCAATTCTAAACAAGTTACCACCTCTTCTACTGTTGCCACCGTGCTCGCACTCAAAGTGTCAATTCTTGCTGCAGCTACTGATGGAAAAAAGAAGAAAAAAAGGAGAAGAGAAGAAAGAGGTGTGCAGTTACTGTCATCAGATTGCTGTACAATGCTCATAACTAGTCGGTTAATGTCTCTAATGCTGTTGTATATTCAACTCAATCTCTGCCTGGGTGTCAAAATTTCTGGGAGTAACCCCCCCGAGAAGACTGGGCATGGCGGGTCCCAGTGGTGAGGGCTCAGTGTTCAGTCCACATCCAGTCATGAGTCCAGGAATTCTCAGGCTGTGCCAGGCAAGGGTCTCACTAGATCAGCCGTGTGCTCCTTGCAGATCAGCCTCTGTGCACTTCCTGTAAGGCATCCCTATGTTCATTTCAAACAGCCTGATAGTACAAAGAAGGTCTCATCTGTCAACAAATAAATTTAAGCTATTTGCAGAATGAAGACCCTTTAGCATTGTCAGTTATCCATCCAACCCTACCAGATGTCTTCATGCCATCCCTGAAAAACAACTTTTTCTAAAAAAAGTTTTAGCTCCATTTCAGCCTTTTTAAACTCCTTCCTTCCCAACATCACCTCTCCAGTTCAGCTCTCGTTCAGTTCTGAAGGTCCATGCAGTACTCCTCACAAAACTGCAAGAAAAGATCTCCTCAGTTGTTGGTGCTTATCCCCATCCTGCTGAGCCAACAGCAGGGGAAAGGGCTGCCAATAATGCCTTAGCATGCTAGGCTGGAATTACCTCTTACGGAAGAGAACAGGTGATGTGATGGCATTACTTTGGGACACTGCCAGGGTCCGACTCACTCTCTGTGACATGGAAGTTGTGACTTGGGGAGGGCAGGGAGAGAGAGGAGGTCACTCTGAGAGGATTGTGGGTGGAAGGAAGCCTGTCCATCTGCCTTACATTAAGCACCGACAACACCAAAATTTTTGTGACTGGGGGCAGATCACAGCATAAAATAATTTATGTTTTGGTTGGAGGAGGTTGAAGTTAGGCAGTCACTTTGCTGTTATAAACCATGACCATCAGCATAGAGGATTTGCTAAGAACCACTTCTCCAAATGGTGGAGGAGAGACGACTCAGAGTTGTTGAAAAGGAGTTGCTTTCTACTCCCAAGACAACCTTCCACTCGAGCAAGGTTTGCTCCTTAAAAACAACAAGCACCTAAAAAATCAGTGCAACTACAGAGAATAAAAAAAAAATCCTCTTAAAATAAACTGGGAGAGAGTTGTGAACCAGTGACTATGCAATTTACAGGGAATGGAAATGCAGCCTGCCTCTGTGCCAAGTCTTGATGGCTTCATTTGGTTTTGTGAGGCTCTTAACGCTTGTGCACCAGAACCAGCTTCCCTCCCAAGGCGGGAATCAAAGCGGGGGAAAAGTGTCTCCTTACAAGCACTTCCAGGTATTTATTTCTGTTAAAAATATCATTTTCAGACTACTTTCTGCTCTAGGATTTCACAGCAAAGACTGGCAGCAGCCCTTCCCATGGACGGCCTTGACTGTATGTCCCATCATGTTCCCCCACTCTTCTTTTACATGACTCCACTTTCTCCTGTCCTCCACCCGTGTGGGGGACCTCACTTACTGGCATGGCAGGGATGGGAGAACAGTGGAATGTTCCTGTCCTTACGATAGCGAGGGCTCCTGTTGTCTCTCTGCTGTCCCCTCCTGTCCTCCCTACAGCTCCAGGGGAGCCATACCCCCATATGTGTCTACACCGCTGTGACTAAAGCTTGGAGCAAGCCTGAGCACCACTGGGGACTGTGGTGGCAGTGCTGACAAAAAGCATGGTTGCTGAAGTTGCTACATACGCAGCCATCACTGAAGGATCTCAGTGCATGTGAGCGAGCTCGTCAAAGAGCCTCTGCCACTTCCCCCCATTACAGTGATGCTTCTGGCCCAGCTTTTGAAGGAAGTCCTAATCTATCTCCCTGAATCATGGACCTCAAAAGAGCTAGATAATAAAGGGAGATATGGCAGCAGGCAGGAGGGAAAGGGAAGGGAAGAGTGGGAAGGAACTCACACTTAGGCAACAGAAAAGCAGTTTTCTGTCTTCATCTTGGCTGGCAGAGGACCCATCTTTGCTTCCATGAAGGACAAACCTTTTCCTCAAACCCCCATCTCAGTGCAAAAGGACATCACATGGGAATGTGGCCTCAACTCTGCTGGCGTTTTAGCACCCCAGGGTACTGGAAAGCTCTGTACATTGGGGAGATCTACTGTTCTTCTCATGTCCAACTTCAGACATCTCCCAATTCCTTCCTACTGAGAGGGTTTGTGTCCTTTCCAGAGGCTGAGCCAGCGAATAGGCAAGGGCAGTGTGGAAGATGCCCAATTTTGGCTCTGGTTGGTGAGCAGCAAATGGCAACTGATCCATCAACAGCCACGATCAATACTCTGCGCCTCACCAAAATAGGAAAATAAAAAATGTTCCCACTGATGGTGTCAGCGTCTTCTGATTTTAGAGAGCTCTTTGCTTTCTTTCTCTCTCACCTTTTTTTTCTTTTTTTTTACTCTCAAGCTTTTCTCTTCTTTTTTTCCTTTTTTTCTTTTTCTCTTTTTTTTTTCTTCTCTCCCCCCCACCCCCGGCAGTCTCTGTTCTTCATCCATTATTTAGACTTTTCTGACTGTAACAGCAACATTCGCCTTGTATACCTTGTGTGGGGTTTAAAATATAGATAAAAGTAGAAGGTCGGACTTGAAACACAGATTCTGACGGTTGCTGCTGACTTTGTCTGGAAGCTACAAAATCTTGAGCTGTCTGTGCCCAGTGATGGTATTGGTACAATTTTTTTTTCTTTCCTCCAGTTGATATTTCTGCAAACTGTCTTGGTATTTGATGTGTTCATTCGGCCTTTCAATTTCAAAAAGTTCTGGGGCCTGGATGGCTTTGGGATGGGAGGGAGTGGATTCATGTAACTTTTGCTTCTAGGCCCATTCCTGACTCAAGATAGTAGTGCCTGGAAATGCCTAATGCTCTCCTCTCTAAAATGAGTTGGAGAGGAATAGGCAGGTGTCTCCATCCAGGATCCAGAAGGCTCTAATTGGCACCTCCAGTAGGAGATTCAACAAATCTAAGGACTTTCCCTTTCAATTATAAATGCCCATGTTTTTTTTATGTCAGCTTTCTTCAACCATCCAGCAATTGGGTTTTGAGCACAAATGTTTGTGGGAAACAAATTTCAAAGTCAATGGATGAATTGTCCCAGAAAGCATACTTTGCATTTGAATGGGAACAAAACAGCCAGGGCGTTCATCCAACCAGGAGACAGAGATATGCCATGTGATATAGCCAACCAACTGCAAATGAACTCAAACTTCAAATATTCATGATAGATCCACAGATCTGCTGGCTATAACTGATGAACAAAAGGAAATTACTAACCAGTTATGGATACTCCTCAAGCATAGAAAAGAGGTGAAAGTCAGTGAATTGTCCTGATTATGCATTATTTACCAATACGTGCTGTGCTGTGCAGAAAGGTATGATGCATAGTATGAAGAACTAGGAGGTCCATCCTTCCTGAACTTAATATATTACAGATTCTTCCACATAATAACTTTATTCACCTTACTGATACCTGGATGCAAAGGCCCTGTGAAACATGAGTCCTGAAGAGGCATCTCAATGAAATCACTAAACCTTTTAATGATTAGGAAGTATCCTAAGCAAGATATCTTCTCACAAACACTGTCACATGCCACAGCATGTGGCACAGACATCAGCAGTAAGCACTCAACCAAAGGAAAAAAACTACCGTTGCTATGCACAAAATATGTTAGTTTTTATTTGTTCTTGCAAGAAACAAAGAACTGATTCAGCTAAAAACAGATCCAAGACTTCCAGTGACCAGCTGCAATAGGAATCTTTTTGGATACTGTCTCTTTCGAAGCCCAAGGCCTGCACCCATTACTGTCATTAGCACTTGATTTAGGCACTGCTTGACCTTGCAGGGATCTTCAGGTTAGGCATGAGTTTCATCCTGGAAGCGCTTAGATCTGCACCAGCAATCATATAATAGCAGTAGATATTTTAATGACAGGTATTGTTAAGATGTCCTCATACCCCATCTGGCACTCTCAAAATAACTTTTTCTCGCTATAGCCTGAGAGAAAACGTATCGGTTGGAAGAAGTTTTACTGTGGTTTCTACAGACACTCTCATCAGCTTTTATGGATGTTGGATCATTTGGGGCCCCACTGACCCCAGCAAAACTATGACTCTGAATATAGCTTTGCTGAATGATAAACACTAGACAGTTTTGCATCTTGAAGACAGGGACAGTGAATGCTTTTTTTTTTCATCTGAAAATACCTTGGTTAGCACTTCCTCTCCAAAGGCCAAGTTGTTGTGTGAAGTGATATTGGAGCATGGATGAGTCTGCGCTGTGTGGTTACAATAGCTCTGAGATTGGAGATGGCTGATGAGACATGGTCCATAAGCAAGTCCTTCAGCAAGGCACTATATTTTCCTTTTCCTCTCAACCTTCTGCACGTGGAACATTTCTCATCACTGTGTCTACAACTTCAAATCATCTGGCAAAGGCGCTAACACTGAACATGAGAGAAAAGATATACAAATGCCACTATGCAGAGCACAAATAGAAGAAAAAAATCACCATAAAAAGATATGCTTAAAACCACTGGCTTCTGATCTACTGATCCTGGATCTGAGAATCACAACAGCACTATGTGGACTGAAATTGGCCTATCAAGGGTTTGCAGGGCCCCTAGAAACAGCACCGAGGAGCATGTCTGAAGTACCAGGGTGATATTCTTAACTCATCAACAGGTTGGCAAGTCAGGTCCACATTTTTTTTTATCCCAAGATCCTAGATATTAAAGAGACATAAAGAAATAAGACTAGCAATAAATCCAGGAATCACAGCACTGTTAATCAGAACTGATTATTAAATTCAGGGAATCTTGCATGAGGAATATGGGAGTCTTTTTTTTTTTTTATCTATATGAATGTCTCACTTCGAATCTTACTAAATTCCTGGCCACAGTGGTAGCCTGGCACTGAATAATTATCCCTATAAAAGTGCCTACTTTCCATCCATGTTCAGCACATTTGGGAATCTATTTCCATTCTGATGCTTTGAATGTTCACTTTCTGACACCTAAAGCTAGGTGACTATCCTCATACTTAATCATTGAAATATAAAACCCACTGAAACCCCTGCAGTTCCTGCTAAGATTGGTAAGAACTGCAAGGGCCCAGTGTTCCAGCATTTTTCTCATGGGGGCTTTTCTCTGATAGTCAATGACAAAAGGCCAATACCCCAATTTCAGCTTCATGCTTCCCTACTGTTCCTAGTCCTGCCAGACACTGAGTGCTTCATGAGCCTGCTGATGGCTGTGGGGACTGAAGACACCCCACATCTCCAAGATCAGGCCCTCTGCATGCAATAATCTCTCAGAAGCCTGGATGTTACTTTTGTTTTCTTCTGCTGGTGCTGTCCATTTTGCCTTTGGCAAGCATTGATTTTCCACAATTCCCTGAAGCCCGTATAAAGCAGCTGCCAACACGGCTCCCTCGTGGGCCACTTCTTTTATTTGTTGAACAAAAGAATCATCAACATTGTCTTCAGTGATGTTTGGCGAGTTGAGTCCAGGACTAGGATGCCGAGCTCCCTCTCCTGGCTGCTGGATCAAAAAGAATAGCTGAAAAGTCCTTCACGCCCAGCAAATCTGAAGTGCTGGTCTCTGCCTGAAGAAAGAAAAAAAAACTTTCCAGTTGTTTTGCAAACTTTCAAATCCAACATCTTCCTCCCCAAGAAACATGTCTGGAAAAAAAATTCCAGTTTTGGAGTGAAGTACTTTATCTATGTTCCTGTTTTCCCTTTTGTCTCATCTATCACTGTTAGCAAGCAGATCCCACTGGACAAATAGCATTGACAGTCTCTGCAGAAAAGCCACAGTTGTCTTTCACTGTCAATTGTCAGTTAAACAGTACTCCATTTAACACAGAAAAGCATACATTTAGCACAGAAAAGAAGGAGAAGCCATATGCTGGCCATGTTGGTTTGACAGGGTGGAGAAAGCTCCCACCTTTACTCCAAAAAGAGAAAGAGTTAATTTTTCTCTCAGCTGGTATCAGAAATCAGTACAGACCACAGAGAAGTGTGTTCCTGTCCTGTGGGAGCTCACACTTCTACTTCTGCCTCCACTGTCTCCTTTCAGGTACCTTCAGAAACATGCCAGCTCCCATGTACAATAAAGGGCGAACAGAGTACACACACGCATCAAGATTTTGTAACACCCTATCATGAGATGTGGCCATTGAAGGTTAGGACAACGTGGCAGTGGTTGGGGTTGAGCCTTCTGTTCATGTCTGGTTAGTTGGAGATGGTGTCTGCAGGAGCAGTGTGATCCTCACAGGAGGCAACAAGCAGGGCTCACAACAGCGCAGCAGAAAAATCAGCAGTGCGGCACATACTTGTCCTTTCCACACACTCTCCTTTGTACTCTGTTATTTTGTGCTGGTGTCTTTCGCAACAGTACTGTGAGATTCATGTATGCATCCTTGGTGAATGTATGTATATCCCAAAGAGAAAGAAAAACTTTTAGTCTTCTCATGATATGGTTATATGACCAACCCAAACTGGTTCAAGACTAGAAAGAATAACAGTATTTATTATCCTTGGAAATAGCGACAGTCTCCTTTAGTAACACGGGTCTAGCAGCTCTCTGGGATGTCCTGTGGATTTGCCCAGCTATCTCACTGCCAGCAGTCCCCATGAGCTGCTCTTCAACTGCTACATCCCTCAAGGACTGATCCAAGAGAACTCCTTGGTCCAAGGACCATCATACTTCAAGTCCAATCACCGTATGCCGATATCCTGGGAGTTGTTTAGAAGAGGTTCAGGTCAGGACACAGTCTGCACTGTTGGTGTTATAAAAATGAATTTTTCTTGGTCACTCCATATGTTTGTTCTGGACCATTTGACATTCCTGATCATAAGGTAATCACTGTTCTGTTGTCATCTCACATGCATCAATATATGCTTGAGTAGAGAATACCTTAAAAGTTTGCCTCAGCTAGAACTGTGAACATCAGCTTACTGACACAAATCTTTCCTTTCCTTGAGACAATTTCACTGTTTTAACCCCCTTTACAAATACGAGGTAGAAGGACTAGAAAAGATACAGAGGTAAAAAAAAAAATGTCAGAGGTGGAGAATCATTTCAGCTCGAAGAGCAACTAAGCTGTCATCTTTCTTCCCTCAGCTTTGGTAACCTTATGATAGAGTGTCTACACATCTTCCCTGCCCTACTCCTGTAGCTGACCCTACACCTACGCATTTCGACCCTTCTCTTTCCTACCACAACAACTCACTTTTGGCAACCTGGCTTATCCTCTGTAGCCCATCATAAGGAATTTCGAGACTGGCGTGGTGGAAAGTGTAAGAACTGAAGGCAGATGGACATATGGGAAAGGGATATATGACAGTCCTGGAGCCAGGCGCAGGCTCAACAGAGTGTGGTTATACTCACTCTTCCCAGCTTCAAGGAGGATCCAGGGCAGATAACCTGGGTGGCAGATGCTGTTTGCATGAGTTGCATTGGTTTCTCTCATGGCCAAATCCTGCTTGAGCTAGACTTGTTCTGACAAGATGGGAAAACGAGCTTCAGAGCATAGCGATAAACTGCTCAAAGGTGGAAGAGGCTTCCTGTGTAAAAAGGAAAGGAAAGCTCCGCAACAAAGTCACCTTCGTTGCCTCAGGCAATCTGAAGGATGACAAAAGTTGAGACATGTAGCATATCCGCGAAAGACAAAAGCCATCCCTGAAGGGCAGAAAGACAGGGGGAGCGCATGGCATACAAGGAATTTAATGCAGGGAAAACTACACCAATTGATGCCATTTCAAGGATGCTCCTGTGTGTATAACATAGGATAATAGTTCACAGTGGTCTTGACTATGGTTCTGAGCACCATGCTCCAAACCCACTGAATCTCTAGCAACACCAGTGGTGAGCAGGTGACCAAGTTGCACCCAGCAACATAAATAATTCTGGGTATTTGGGACTTTTTTTCTAGTCTGCCCACAGCATAAGGTCTGTTAGAAATGGACAGGAATTTGTAATGAACCAAAACACACAGCTCAATAAGCTTTTCCTGGCATCTGAGCTGCACCAAGTATACAGCGAAACAGTTTGACTTTTTCCAGGAACAAGATTATTCCTCTCTGCTAAGGACTTGTGTTTGTCCCTGTCCACAGATCCAATAATTTCCTAAGGCCAGAGAGGTTAAGGCAGCTTCTATTTTGCTTGACCTAGAACATTAAAAAAGAGCAAATAGCCTGGAAGCCGGCAGTATACAAGGTGCAGCTCTAATGTGAGGGAACAGTTGGGATGTGCACAGGGCTGCTGGAGACACAGGGGAAAACGGAATGGAGGGTGTATAGATCAGTGCTGTGAGTTTTAGCAGAGCAGAAAATTGGACATTACTCAATGCAAAGTGCTTGGCACAGATGGAATAACTAGGAATATGTTTCAGGGTACCAATACGGTGCATCTGGAATTGGAGATGGCCACCAAGCATGGCCTTCTTTATTCGAGTGTCAGGACATTGATTCAGCCAGTTCTGCTGCAGAGCAGTGAAGAACAAAGTCTCAGGCATGTTGATTGTTCTGAATCTGGTGAAGTGGGTGATAAAGGTGAGTGATGAGAAATGAAGCCTGCACTCTGCCAAGCTGTCCTGCACCAAGATGTCAATGCTTTTCTGCAGCTTGCTGGGACTCAGCTGGCTGCCAGGCTCGCTCAGCCCTGCCTGAACTGCTTTCACTCTTGTCTTGAGTGGGTGCAGTGTGTCTGCACACATGTGTCTGCAAAGAAGGGCAGCATCTTCTCCTCCAGCTGGGCTGGAGACTCCAGGAAAGAAGACCCCACCTGGCAATAGCTGGAAGACAGTAGTGAAGGCAAGGTTTGCACAAGGAAGGTGGACTCAGAATAACCGTAGCATTTCAGGGGATTCATTCAGGCACCTGAATGACTGAGAAGCACAAAAGCTTCCCATACTCTTTTTATCACCTAAGTTCTGGTGAAAATTCTCTCTTGGGTGCCTCATTCCCTTGGGATCCTTTAAGATCCAGTCCACAGAACAAAAGTGTGCAAATAAAAGAAGAGTTAAAGTGGTATGTGGGCAAGGTGGAAGCTGGTACCACAGCAATATCTTTCAGTGAGGCAGCTGTATTTCCCCTTTCTATCATATGCATTTAAAAGCTTTTAAGTGAACAATCTATCCCTTCTGCTGGCAAACCCAGTGCTGGGCTGTTCTTTGGCTTCTTAAATCATTTTAAAATAGAGAGCATTGCTGTTTTAAAAGCCTTTGCTCTCTCCTGGCTGCAGGAAACCTCAGTGCAGCTGAGCAAAGCTCCCTGCATTTGTGAGGCACCAGCATAGGGGCTTTCCAGGGATCCATTATGAGCCAGAAAAGGGCTGGGCACTACCTGACAGTGACAACGCACTGGTGCAATCAAGGGTTTTCTCACTACATCATTGCCAGGCTTTCCACCAGCATCCTGTCTACTGCCCAGACCTTCTTTTTTGTTTGCTTGTTTTTTTTTAAGTTTTGTTTTGTTTTGTCATTTGATCTATTAGCATTCTCTGCCTCTAGGTACTCTTATCCAGTTAAGTTCCTTAAGGACAAGAGAGCAAAATTCCCCAAATTCCTAGCTGTTCAGGCACAGCCTTGGATGAAATGTCCTTTATCCTGTACTTCTCATCCAGACTTTGTTTTCAAGTCCAGGCTGTTTCACTTCTCCAGCTTTACCCTTCACGTAAAATGCTGTCACATACTGTCAGGAGGAATGAGGTGGTGGGGATCTTGTGGAGCTCCAGAGGGTTGTACCCTGTCCTGAGGGATGGGAATACATCTGCTATTTCAGTTTCCCCTTGCCAACAGCATTGGAAACTTCTGGACACAGTTCCTGCTCCATTTAAATATCAAACATAACAACATATGTGTCAGGAAGAAAGAGGAGAGAGGAGTTACTAAGGACATCAGCCTGGGAAGTCAGGGATGCATCATCTCCAGATCCCATGTCCTCAATAGTTGCCCTTCCTAGGCATTATTCAGCCCTGGCCCTTGACACTGGGAGGGCGTTGAGTGAGGTTATTTACTCACCAGCAACCACCTAGACAGCCAAAGAATGGTTCCTTTGCCCTGGCATCATCCTGGCTCATTTACCTCTCCAGCACACATAGAACACGCATGAGATGATTTTGGCTGGATTTCTCCCAATTTCTCCTGCACAAGATATCTGGGGAGAGGGGCTGGAGACTACTCCTACCATAGCAGAGGTATCCCGTGCTCACTTGCCCAGCACATGCAGTCCCTTTATCTGCTCATTCCTCACAGACAAGCAGAAAAACTCTTCTTGCTTTACCGCTAGAAGCTCTAAATTAGCAGCAGATTGGAGACTTTCCCTCTACAGTCAGGGAAACTTTAGTGTTTGATTTGCTTGTGTTATGTTTTGCACTGTTTTTGGAGATTTCAGATTCTAGGTCATGAGGAAATGAGTTGTATGGAGGAGCCAGGATGCTGTGCAGAGTATCAAGTGGCCCACAGCGACCAAGCATAGCCAGAGCTGCACTTAATCCATCGAGACCTAGGAGTCTGCTCTGAACATAAGCCCGGAGTGATGAGGATGAAGAGACCCTTCTGTTTTACCTTGAACTTCCTCCATCCCCTCGAGGGTATTTGCTAGGTGACACAAGGGACCTCTTTTCCTCCTGCCCTCCTCTGAAAGGGTTTCACGCTGGTCTGGTGGGCCCACCTCAGAGTTGCTGAACTTTCCTTGTGCTCTGCCAGGGATCCTCCCTCTCGTCAGTGCTTGTTGGCTCATTTATCTGCAGGATCAGTTGTAGCCATATTGATTTTTCCCTTCTCTCCCTCTGCTCTCTGTGTTTGCTTTTTGAATTATGCAGCGGTGCAGTTTTTCCTCCTTGCGAGGAGCGAGTGAATTGCAGAGGATCAATTGAGCCCTGCCATAGTTTAGTCAGGAATCCCCAGTAGGGGCCAGAAGAGAGAAAGGAGAAGAGAAGATAATGAAGACAGGGTCGATCAATCCAATCGCGGTGCAAAAGAAAGGAAAAGAAGAGAGAAAGGGGCTTGAATAATCAGTCAGTTTTCCTCATGCAGTTCTCAGATC
The DNA here is from genome assembly GCF_000705375.1 of Tinamus guttatus. Next base: position 108,408 of record NW_010586462.1, on the reverse strand, counting down.
CCTCAGTCTCAATCAATAATCAACTTTGACACTCATTGCTTCAGAAGCAAACACACACACACACAAAATCCCCCTAAACTCAAATAATGTTGTGCTTTATAGCATAAGAATAGCCAATGATGCCCCGGTAAAGAGGAGGATAGAGATGAGATTTCTTCCCCTTCTTTCTCTTTGCTTTTAAAAGTACATATTATGAAGGCTGAGCTGAGATGAAAGGAGAGCAAACGGGGCTTTTAGTAGTTTTGTTGTTGCAATTATTTCGCCAATAGTAATGATTTCAGGACAGGATAGAGGATCTTTGATGCTGTTCTGGGGACGTGGAAGAGTGGGCAGAGGGTTGCTGGGGTTGGTCCAGCACCATACGCAGACCTGGAAGGGGAGGAATCCTGGGGGATGTAAACAGCAGATTTACTTAGTTGGGAGCATGCAAATGCCACATGAGAAAGTGCACGACTGAGGTGCAGCGCCCACAGGCACACACGGAGTCTGCGTGTCAGGACTGCGCACAGCAAGGGACACCTCAGTGCGGTGCCCGGAAAGCTTAGCTGGTCTTCCAGACCCTCAGGGACAAAATCACAGTTTGCCAACCTCTCCATTCTTTTCAGCAAACAAAACTTGCTGTGCTTCACACATCTGTGCTTAAATAAGTCTTTACAGGCCGGAGAAGTATTTTGCAAGCTGTTTGGAAATATTGCTCCGACTGTGTTGTCCCACCCTCAGGGAGCACTGTGAATTGCTTCGCTTTGCCCTGCAGGAAGCAGTGATTTCCTGTGAGCAGCTGATTATGTGGTAGGAAATCAGCTCTGACCATCCATCCCCATGGATGGTAAGAAGCAGAAGCTGTTCTTACTCCTTTTCAAATGCAGCAGCTCAGTTCTAGTTCATTTTGAAGGAGAAGTGTCATTTAGAACTAAAAAAAAATAATCTAGTTCCTTCTGGCAGATATTAATTCTTGGCTGATGAGCTCTTAAACACTAGGAGGTATCATTTTGATGACATTCAGATTAGGTATGCAGTGTAATGACTGTTTTGTCAGTTTGCTAAATTCATGACACCACCATTGCTGGATTTCATATACAAATTAGTGGTGTTCCCTGTTCAGGCTCCCTGTCAACTCCAGACCTCTTCCAGTTATCCCTAAAATCCTACCATGCACATCCCTTTTGCCTTTAATTAACTCAAGACCATCATTTGCTGTAAAACTGTGAGACAACTTTGGAGGACTACCAATGTGCAGGTAGTGGGATGCAATCTTAACTGTTCTGCTGCCAAGTTTTTAGACCCAGTGGGAGTCTGGTTTAGATCCTCGGGGGCAGGGACAATAATTAACACAAGCTTGCAAGGAGACCGAAAACTGAGTGAGTGTTACAGGTATGGACAGAAGGTCTGAATTATTGCCTGCAATTATTTGTCCTCTATAGGATGGAATTTCCTATATTCTAGTTGTTGAAATCAGAACAAGTCTTTCTTTCCTCCAAGTAATCTCAGCTGAACTGAACCTTTTTAGCTAAGTTTTTCTGAATTGCAATTGAAAAAACACAGATAATTTTTCCTTTTCTTATAATCTGTACTGGACATGACAAACAGGAGTTGCATCACCCAGCTCATTCAGCCTCTCAGGAGCTCCCCTGGTCTATCCCTCCGCCTACATTCACCAGATATTTAGGAATATTATATCCCAAGCAGATCCTCCCGCTTTCACTAGCTCAGGCACAGAGATATTTCTTAGACATGACCTGTCACTTTTGCCTGGTGCTTTCCCTTCTGTTATGACCACTGGCATTTAAGGTGGCTTAGTCTAAGAGGTTACCTAGCTCAAGGGCTTCAGCGGGCTTTTCCAGCTCAATGTTCTCTCTTGGCTCATCACTCAGTCCCTCCGCAAAGGGAAGGCCACCTCCAGTCCATCCTGGGAGCGCTGATCACTCGATTACACCCGCTGGAGAAAGGCAGGAGGCTGGGCCAATCCTCCGGTAACGGAACGGAAGTAGCTCTTTCCTCTCCTCCTCCCAGAAGTTGTTCCACATTTTCTGTTAATAAGGGCATGGGGAGAGAGAGAGACAGAGAGAGACGAGGAGAAAAACTGCTCTAAATTATTCATTGACAATATCATTATGTGTCATAACAGTGTGTCTGTGATGGGAAAGAGTGAGTGTGGCAGGGGCGGGGGTAGCACAGTCCAGGCTGCACAATAGCGAGATCTGATTAAATATTGATGTGCACTAATTGGCTACAGGGTTTCAGGACAGCTTGGGCTTTGTTGGGATCATTTGTATTCTTGCTTTGGAAATGGACCCCCCCACACACACATAAACCCAACATTTTCGTGTGTGAGTCTTCTCCCGCCTCCTCCTCCTCCTCCTCCTCTTTCTTCTCCTCTTAACAACCACCCTCTTTTTCTCCCTCCCCTGTTTCCAGTCCTCCCGATCCCCTTGTGTGTGTACAAATTAACATGATCTTAACCTACCCTGATTTTCTACAGCACTGACATGCTGCCAACACCTCTGTGCAATTAGGCTAAGCTCGCAGAAACACTTTTTGGTGCAGAAAACAGGCCTTGGCCTCGCAGACTGTCCTCTCTTTGCAGCTGTATCTGTTTGGTTCTTTTAACCCTTTTTCTGCTCTTGTTCCCAGAGTGGGTGGAAGGTCCTTCCCATGTCCATCTTCCTTCTGAAAGGGGCCAGACCTTGAGATGGAGCTTCTGTCAGCTTATGCCTGTAGATCCAAGTGCAGACTCGGGAGATGTGGGTAGTGTGAGGGGTAGTAGCTCACTGTAGATTTGAAGTTTTTAGGCCAGGTCATTCCATGGCTTAACTTATCAGATCACAAAGCCTCCAGCACTTGGCATGATCTGCCCACAACTCCTTCATCCATTTGGCAATAGCAGGCTTCTTTTGCCTCTTCTCTTGCAACTTTAAAGCAAGTTCATCCAGTCTCATTCGTTGCCCTTGGGCTCTTCCAAGCCATGCGTCCCCTCACAAACATCAGTCTGCCATCTACAAGGCATCTTCCTTCAAGGTTGCTATTTTAATCTCTGGATCAATCTGAGGTCCTGTCACTGCGATACCTTGGTTAGAGACCAGCTCAGCTGGCTGGAGAGAGAAGCTGCTCCTGGACGAACCATTGCAAGGCTGTAAGTCTTCCTGCTCTGCTAAATATCTGTATCAGTCTTTTGGCATCTTAGTGATATCATTTGCAAGGAAGAACATCCAAATGGACATCTCCAATATTAGATTGGAGGATCTCTTCCTAAGCAATTACCTGGATCTGATGGAATTTTTTTCTTATCCAAGTTCTTGTTTTTAATAGTTATGATCATTTTTATTAAAAAAAAAAAAAGACTTCCATGACCTATAGTATCTTTCCATTTAATTGGTGAGAGGTGTAGTTTGGGGAAAAGTATCTGTTAATAACATTTCCCAAACTGCTTCTAAATAAATTCAGTTATATTAATTAATTTAATTAAATAAAATTTTAAATAAATTGGATGGAAGAATTTGCATGCTTTGTGTGCTTTCCTGCATGCTTTGCTGGACTTGTCCAATAACACCTTGCTGAGCTCCTACTCCCGTGGATGAAGACAGAACTTCCCAGTGGAGACAGGTTAATCCAGCCCTTACAGCAAGAACAAGATTTATGTTAACAAGAGGATGGCATATCAACATAAATGAATCTGTAGGATGAAATGTTGGAGTTTATTTTCACTGATGTCTTGCTTGGCATGCTTCCATCAAAATCAACCAGGCTGCTCACTTTGATAAAGTACATCAAAATAGGATTCAGGAGAGGTGGGCATCATACTTAGCTTTGTCACTCACTTGCTAGGTGACCTGAACATACACCTACGTTTTTTAATTTTCCCAAGTATTAGTATCCTTATAAAGTCTGGAAAATCTACAAAATAAATTTATCTTTTATGTCATGGGTTGCTGCGTAATGGTCTGAACTAGCCAGACATAGTAATCCACTCTGAGGAATTTCTTTGTGCTTTATGATATTGACTATTTCTCGTGCTTCCCAAGGAGAATAATTTTAATTGAATTCTTCCATTAAAATTCATATTAATATTGATAGCACTTACTTATATAATGGTGCAATATTTATGTAGAAGATTCACACAAAGCTGACATGCATTCTTCTGTGCAGATAAATACATCCATTCAGTTTACCTGTTTTGGTCATTGCCTGTAGAGCGCTGGATAGCAATTTTAAATTGCAATTTTAATCTTGCTTGATGAGATGTGTCAGAGCCCCATATTCAACCCAGATGAACCACAGAGCTGCTAATTTGTTAACACCCCCTCAGTGTCTTGGCAGCTGCCAGACACTAAGTGAAAGGACTTTAATGTTGCCTGTGAATCTGAACAAGAGCTCAGAAACTATCTGCTCACCAATAAGAGCTAATTAAGGGTTCGCTGAGAGATGAGTTTTGTACAGATAGTTTTGAGAAAAGGAGTAGTGAGCACATGGGACTGAAAAATGTCAGCTGTTCTTTGCAAACATCTGCATTTCTGTCAAAATCTCAGATTACTAGTTTTAGACTCACTTCTGCAAAATGCTTACCCTTTCCAAGGTCTTGTTTGGTTTTGAGGAAGAGTGATGCCCCTGTTTTCTCCAGAACAAAACAAGACAGAATAGAACAAAAACTTCTGCATGATAGCTCTGATTTTACTATAGAACCAAGAAGATTTGCAGAAAGGATTTTTTCACTGAAATAAAGAAAAAATAGGAGGGAAAAAAGGGAAGATTAGGCAGTCACTTTCTGAACCCATGT
>NW_010586462.1:64888-94116 GCF_000705375.1 Tinamus guttatus | reverse complement strand
TGATGGGTGCTATCCCTCAAGTGCTGTCTCCAGAGTGGCTTCAAGATGTGTCCACTGTCCACACAGTGGCTTTGCAAATGGAGCTTTTGAGCTGAGGAGGACATTCAGGAGAGCCTGGGCCTGGCTGTCTGTTTTCTACACAACCCCTGAGGTAGGACTGGACAGCATGGACAGGCACAGTGAGTCATCACACCCACCCTCTGCTGTTGTCTCTTCACTTAGAGAAAGCCTTGTCCATGTTTTGAGCAAGGTCACACTCAGGTGCTGCAATTCACCTATGCAGCCCTTAGTCCCGTCATCTATGGTGGTGTGCAAGGCTGAAAGACGGCATCTCCTCCTCTGCCATGTGCCTGTTTCCTTCCACTACTCTCTTTTTTTTTTTTTTTTTTTTTTTTTGAATAAGTTGACTCTGGAATAGCTTCAAAGTGTTGGTGCTGGCTGTCTCCCAGGGAGGCAGAGCATTTTGTGAAACATTAGCAGTCTCCCTGTTCATTATGAAGCTGTGAAGGGCCCACAGCACAGAGCAATCACTTTGCTGCTGCAGGATGGCAGCAGCTTCTTGGCTCCATCTGCCAAGTGAGCAAGCAGGCAGCTTGGCCCAATCCAAGGGACAAGCAAGCTCTCCATAGCATGCGCTATGCCCTGACAGCAGTAGCCCAGCCCCTCTGCAGCAGTGGGAAGCTCTTGATGCAGAAGAGTGGAGGGTGAAAGGCTCAGAAGAGCAATCTGTCCTCTACCCTGCAATATGTGGATGGTGAGGGAAGGATTGGGAAGTGGAGGAGGAGGTCCACCAAAAGTTCCTTGTCTGTTTAATCAAAACACCAGTAATATATACAGGCACAAACCAGCATCTTAGGAGTCCTAATGCCATTATGATGCGTGGGGGCTTTGGATGCTCCCACAGGTCCATGACATTTGCCTTCTACATGACAATAAAAATGTACACAAGGAAACGTATCCTCTGTCTGCTTAAGTCTGACTCATTCCCAGGGCAAGCATTCCCATGGCAAGTTGACTTCACGTGTGTTCAGACTTGTCTTTCCCCATGTCACTGATGGTTTCCACTAACAGAAGTTAGAGCTAGCTGTAGTTCTCAGCTGCAATAGAAACGGTCAGCATAAGGAATGTGGATCTTGCTAAATATGCTCTGAAGAGGGCCCAGATCCAAGCACTCCTGGTGGGTGCAGTCTACGTGATGATGCCCTGGAGGATACAGACTATTGTCAACTTCTAATGTTGGTAAATTATGGATCTTTTTCCTGAGGTTCCCTCTGCTCACTGTATAGGACATTGACTCCAGCCCCACATTTAGATATGCCAGGGCAGCCTGGAAGCTAATGGAGCCTGTGAATCACTGAAAAAAAATTAAATAAATAAAACCCAGCCACACCCTGCCTTGAAGCATCTATTTAAACTCTTTGTGCGACGGATTTTGTTAATACAGAGGGAGGGGATTTTATCAACATTTCTCTACAGCAGCACTACTTTGTTTGGGATGTAGGATGAGCAAATCAATCAGCTTCAATCCAGCCCTGAGGAGAGGATAAATGTTTCTTGCCTTTATTATGAGGACTGGGAAACTGAGGCATAGAAGGATTTAAGTGGCTTTAAAAGAAAAAAAAAAGGAAAATAAATAAATAAATAATCACAGAACAATTCAGCCACAGAGAGGGATAGCATTCAAGCCCCCAGAAAGTGCCAGTCATCAACTCAAACAACTCTTCTCTACTAAACACCATTTCCTGACTGTGTGGCCTCAGGAGAGCTCTGCTCTCCACTGGGCTGAGCACGGGTTTCCCCCTTCACTACTCCCTGAGAACGGGCTGAGTCTTGGACAGGTGGAAAGAGAGCTCTTTGGACAAGGACAAACAGACAGACAAGACGGACAGAGGAGTGAGCCAAACTCCAGCTCTGCCCGGCTGGAAGGAGTGGGAGGAAGGAAAGAAGACAAGGTTTTGTTGAGACAGTGGCTGGACCCTCAGGACTGAGAGCTCATCCATATTTCAAACACCAGTTAGACAAACAAAACAAGAACCAGAGAGGCAAGCAAGGAGCCCGTTTGTCATATCAAAAGGGGTTTCAGTGGTACCTTCCTTGCCCTCCTGTCCTCTTGAAGTTTGTAGCTGGGGGGGAGAAGGGACAGCTCCCTCTCCAGCCGAATGGCTCCCTGCCACAGCTGGAGACGGCCTGTGTGTAATTAACCTCCAAGCCAATCCCCCAGTGGTGGCTGCCAGGCAGATCAAAGAACTCACACATCTTTGTCTGAAACCGGCAGCCAAGGGGAGCTGGGAGGAAAGCAGAGTAGGAGTGGGAGAGCGGGCGTGCGTGTGTGCTCCTAATTGATAAAAAGGGAAGAGCATCTTCCTCTGAGAGATCTCAAGCCCCATCAAAATGCAGGAGAAGAAGAAGAGGAAAGAAAAAGATTTCCTTTTTGTTACAGAAACATGCCAAAATCTGGCTTCTTTCAACCTAAGAGGTGGTCACTGCTATGAGGGCCAAGTAAGGCCCCAGCTAGAGGTGTAAAGGGGGGCAGCATTGTCTGAAGTATTCCTAAGGTTGGAAGAAATGCAAGCTGATAGATTGGCCTCCAGCTTTGTTGGGGTGGGGGCATGTGGACAGATCTGTCCAGGTTTGCTGAGGGGATGCTTAGAGAAGTAGCAGTACCCAAAAGATGAGGTTAACCTCGTCCTGTCAGGACTCACCGCTGCTCCTTCCAGCTCCTCCATCTTCCTCATGAGCCACCAGGACCCTGCTGCCCAGGATCTCATCCTAGTAGACAGGCACTCATATGAACTCCAAAATTTCATGTAAGGTGCCAGCTGGAAACTGTTCTGTTCTCCTGGGCTGCTGCTCATGCCCTGCTGGGATCTCACCTTCCATTGTAGCACCAGTAAAAAGCAGGGTAAAAACCAGCACAGTCCATGTCTATATATCCATATCTAACCTTGCGTACTCTGGTATGGGGTTTGGCCAGTTCATTTATCAAATCATTGTGCATTTTGGAGACTGAATGCTAAAGATTGTTACTGGGTGTCTTCCCTAAAAAAAAGACTGTAGGCCAGAGGTCTCTCTTAGGGCCTCACAGGCAAAACAGACCTCACTTTGCTCCAGCTGTCCAAAAATCAGGCACTTGAGTCTAAGTTTCCCTCTAGAAACAGTGAAGAGAGATATCAGTGCTGCCCAGAGCTGAGTCACCCACTCTGAATTACATGTTCAAGACGGAGGGAAACAACCATCTGCCAAAGGGACTCTCTGTCTCCATCACCTGCAACAAAAACCTGGACTTCTCCCTTTTACATGGCTAAAGTTAGAAGATACACCTTCTTTTCCACAGTATGGACCATGGGCTTTCATCTGGCCACTCCCGAACTGAGTCCAACAGTTTGTGTTTGGCTGAAGCACCACTTTCCTAAATAGCATATTTCCTTGACCAACATATTAGTGAAGTTGGCCTTTTGTCAATAAAATGCCAAATGCCATGTCCATACCAGTATGTAGAGAGAAAAATGCAGAAATATCCATATGGCATCCACTTACCATTCCTAGTAACACAGGCAAAGCCTACAGACATGAAGATCCCTGGGTGATGCATATATTTTCTCTAGTAACTGCCCACACTGTAACTCACACTTTTATGTTTTGTTAAAAAAAAAGTCTCATTTGGGAATAAAAAATCCTAACTTGGTTGAGTTTAAATCGTATTTCTAAAACAAACAAACAAACAAACAAAAAACCCACACTAAATAAGAGGGTTTAAACAGCAATTTCAGTTATTTACAGTAATAGAAATTGGAGTGAGCACCAGCCCTGAACCTGCCAAAGGAGCATCACTTCGTGAGGAAGGAGTTGCCAGATTGGTGATTTTGGCTGGCTATGGTTTTTAGGGTAGGAGCATCTCTGTGGAAGCCTCCTGTTTTGCTTGGATTTGTTTTTAATTTGAGAAGACACAAGTCAAAAGAGAAGCTTCCCAGTGATGAGGCAATGCAGCATTCAGATTGTCAACATGTGTGTAAAAGGCCGGGAAGAGAGGAAGCAAGAGATGTTTGTAGATATTGTGCTCCGGCATTATGCAAAGAACCTTCAAAGGAGCTGCATGACCTGATAAAAGAGCATATTAAAACTGGGCAACATGTCCTGTTACGTGCACAATGTGTTAATCAGAAGCTTTCCATTCCTGGACTGTCACAGCCAATACAGAAGAGGCTGCCAGCACCCTTCTCAACACTCTTCCCCATAAAACAAAGGCAGCAATGTAAAGACCATGCAGCCCTTATCAGTTGGGTCTGAGGAGAAACAGTCTGAAAACAACGGGATTTCCTTACAGAAATGCACAGACACATCCCCAACATCTCCCTGTGACAGTACAGGGTCATTGGACAGCACTTGGACCCATTTTTGGGAGCAGTGTTCCCCTCTCTTGTGCTTAGTTTTTCAGTCAGGGAAGCCTGTAGGCTCATTCAGTATCCTGTGAAAGAAGGACCAAAAAACATGAGTCACATTGCAGGGTGAATGTAAGTATACAATTTGCTGGCACTTTTTGACTGACGGGATGCTGGCATCCAGGAGCAGGCATCAGCTCCACGGAACATATGACAAGATCCAAAATACTGGCTTAATCTAGAGTAAACGGCATTTACTAGCTCAGTGTTCTCCAAAGATCCAGTGTTCCAGTGCAGAGAAAACCTGAAAACCAAATCCACTTTGAGGCAAAAACTAAGACCTGGCTCAGCCCTTGGACTAAATAAAACTCTTGGCTGGAATGGGACATCGAGGATCCAGAGCCTGGTGTAAATGGTTTGGCTTAATGGTGCTTCGAGCATCTGCAGGACTCACCGGGGAAAATTAGATGGATAATAGACATAATCTGTGGGAACTGCTCCTAGTCATGCCACAGGCTGTTCTTTTCTCTCCAGAAAGGCTTGCTGAGTTATTCAGGTTGGGGTTAAGTTAATGTTCCCTTTCTCTGTGTCAAGAGCAGCTAATGAGACTGTTCTTGCTATTTTTCCTTCTCTGCCTCTGTCACTTTGGTTATTTATCCTGTGCTCATCCTGCTGTTGCCTGAGCCCCTTTTCAGCTATATTGCAGCATTATATGTTGCAAAGCTTCCCTAACCCGGTGATTTCCCCCAGGCAGATTTTGTAGAGTATCCATTTAAACTGATATGAATGAAATAACTTTTACTTAATTAAAGGCAATTATTGACTAACCCATATGCTCAGCATCACTCACTCGCTGGCTGGTATAAAATGATTGGATTTCCCATCTTACCACCTGACTCTGAGTGAGGATTTCAGATATTAGCTGGCTCTCTGCAAATCAAAGTGTGCTGTCAAGGGGTAAGCACCTAAGCCTGGGGTAAGTCAGTGGCTGAGGTATGTGAGGGAGTCTTTACTGACACGTAAGTGGAAGGACAGAGGTCAGGTAAGGACAGGATTTTTCATATTCTAGAATTTAAGGCTGCGGTTTTGCTGCTTTGCTGTAAATTTGTGGTAACCGCATAATGAAGTGGACATAAAGCTTCTGATGGAGCTGATTTTCAGCTTGAAGACCTGCCCATGGAGCACAGGGTGGTCAGGATGCATGGCAAGCAAGAAACCTGCAGGTTGCTGTGGCCAATGAGAGGTTGGCATCAGTTTCTTTTTGCTGTTGTTTTTAGGAAATAATGTTTATACTCTAAAACAGCAAGTTCCACGGGTTCCTTCCCATTTGCAACATGGAGTAATTTCAGCTATTTATTTGGGCTCTTTTCACCCAAGAAGCCCAAGACTATCCGAACAACTCATTGCAGCATTTCTGGAATGAAAGAGGGCTCGTGTTAGATTCACAAGACACCTCTTTCAAACCGTGCTGAATGTCACCTCTCTCACCTAGGACCCATCCGCATGGCCATGACTCAGATCCTCTCTCTGCTGGGTTTCAGCAGACTCGCAGGTAAAAGACTTGCAGGTAAAAGAGGACCCTTGCTCCCACCATTTTGCAGCAGCACCCTGAATCCTGCCGTGAATCCAGACCTTTGTTTCAACTGCTTGCCTTTGAAAAGAGATGAAAGATGACGGGAAAACAAGTTCCTCCACAAGCAGAGAAACTAATGAAATCCAAATCCCCACAGTTTTGTGTCTTGTAGTTGGATCCTCTGAAGTGTGGTGAGATATGAACTCAGACTAGAAGCTCCTGCACAGTCAGGGCTTTTGGAAGGCTTTTTCCCAGGTGGATTCTCCACTGTCTCATTAAGGTTGAACATATCCTGCAGACTTGTCCTCTTTCAGACTGTTAGTAGGGTTGAGAGGTATATCCAACTGCTTTATTTCATCATATGTTTTAGCCCGCGTGTTTTAGCCATTTCATTTATCAGACACTGGAATATGTGGTTGAAAATGGTTAGTGAGTTCATACGTCACAGGGTGGAAAGACGGATAGCTAGATGCAAACACGAAGACTCTGTGCTTCCAGACATCTTTTTTTATGCATTTATAATTTTTACACATATTTATAAAATATTTATATATTATATAGTTTATTTGTGGCTGACAGAAACTTCCAAATGAAGAGAGTGAACCAAGGGTGTCTATATGTGAAGGTGTTTGCGTGGACCACCTTGCACACATGGAGCAGCTCAAGGCTGATATTCCCCCATGCCTCTTAGCTGTGGATCCTGCAAAGCCAGGGCTCAGGTGCTCAGACATGTCAGTCGGTGCGGACCCGAGAGAAACGCTGGGTTGCAGAGCTGACTGACTCTTCTAGTATGAAAATAAAAGTGCCAGTAGCCTTTAATGGCCATCTCCATTGTACCTGGGCACTGCCTCTATTGCCAGAGCGCAGTGATGCGGCTCACACGTACAGTGTGTGCAGATCAGGAGAGCTCACTGTCGCAGAGGGCGATGATGGGGTGTAGCCCTTCCACGGGGGAGGAAGGAATCAGTATCAAAATCAATAGCTCTTCTTCTCAGGGAAAGGAATTATCTAAGCGGGGAGAAGCGGTTCTCTTGCAGCTGGTTGATTTTGGTAATCCATTATTAATGCTTGAGTTACAGGCCCTGTAGAAGATGCCTGGCACACTCAAAGGTCATCTTGGTATAAGAGCACATCAATTGTTTCCAAACATTTCATTCTGAAGCATCTTTGCTGTGGCCAGGGGAGTTAAAAAGTCACTTCTTGTAAGTCTTTCCCTGTATTTTCTCTCTGTCAAGACCCCCAAGATGCCTTCCTCCATGCATCATGGTGAAAATCATAATAAGAAATTGAAAAATAAAGGCACATCCCATTTTATCTGAGGCTGCATTTCAGTCATATCTATGTGAGGGATAAAACTATGCTTGGCAGAATTTTGTTTTCCTTGGTACACTATGCATCAAGCATTTCCTTGATGCAGTTGGTTACTGAAGAGTGTCAAAAGAATCAAGAGCATTATAGACTAGAAAAGAAACAAAATATTCATTCAGAAGGCAGGATGCTGAGTTTGGATGAGGTCACAGTTCAGCCCTTCAACTTCACAAATTGGCCGCACTGCCAGCACTGAACTAGACCGCTCAGACAGTAGCAAGGTCACCTGGGGGAGGTGCTGAGGAAGAAGACAGACATTTAACTGGAAGTGGCTTAGGCTTGATCCACTTTCAGAACAAAGGTGGGGACTCTACTCAGCACCATTTAGCAGAATTTTACTGGGTCATTAAGCTTCCCTTCTACCAACATTCTGCACAAATTCGATCTCACAGTGTTTCATGCTTCCTGATACCTTCACAAAACCGTTAGCTCCAGGTAGCCCTTTGTAGCCTTCTATGAAATGCACAGAGTGGAGAGAGAATTGGAGGACAGAGCCTGACAAAGTCCTTTTCTTTTCATGGAGAAATAGGGAACAGAGCTGAGAGTAACTCCCAGGAAACTACATGAGCAAGTGAGCCAGTGCTCGTTTTACTGGTAGAGCTGGTCACTTCACCATAGCTATGCCCAGAAATATGCTTTCATCAATAGCTGAATACAGTCAAGTTCACATTTAAATGACTCACATTACTGTCTCTATTGCTCCTGTACTATGTCACAAGGTCACTTATTGCACATGTTAATGACCCCTTGGGTGAAAGAGCGTTTTCTGGAGTCTAACCTGTTTTCCTCTTTATTCAGTCCCTGTGCATGCCCTAGGTTTTCGCCCTTGTCACTTATTTTATTCTGAATCCAAACACAGCCAAGCAATGCACTTGACCTTTGCCCCACGGGGAACACGCTTGGGATGAAGGAAGAATTCACTCTTTATTCCTTTCTAATTCTAGTTGTTGCTATACCATCGTGGACAAATCCCCACTTACACAATAGAAATCAAGTCATCTGTTCTCACTAGTCCTGAGACTTTTGACAGTGATTCCTCCTTCCGCCATGGATGGTCCAGCTTTTACCCAAGACAAGTTTTCACGTTACATCTGTCCTGATTAACCCTTATTATGGCCAATATATCCTATTTCCTTAAGAGTTCTGACTAACTCTACTTTAACTTATATACTTGATTGAAAAGCCGTATTGCCTGAGGTTTCTTTTCTGGTCAGCAGTAGGTTCTGTCCCCCTAAGATATGAATTACTCTTGGAAGGTACTTCCAGAGTCTCTAGTAGGATTCCCAAAGTGCTCTCCATGCTCTTCACTGGTTTATAGGGTGAGATTCAGACTGGAAAAAGACACATCATTTCACTAAAGTCGGTAGAGCTCTTCCAAGATAAAGGTGCTCTGTCTTGAGCTGAAGGGCAAAGATGAGTGAGATAGGGAACAAAATGATTTTTTTCAATGGACATTTGTCCCCTGGGTTTCAAATATAGACCAAAATGTGGAGGAGAAGAGGGGGAAAGATTTCTTCACACTTTTGTTTTGTTTTTATACCAGCTTTTAAAAGACATGGATTGAGCTGGCTTAGACAAGCTCTCCTACAACACAGCTCACCCTAAAACTAGGAGGTGTATGGAGACAACTTATTGATCCCATGATATACTTCTGTTTACTCTCTGTGTGCATCTCCCAAACCTTGGTGGTTGGGACACAACCGTCCTCAGAAATCTCAATAGTACAGATACAAAAGGGAGGGTTGGCTCACTTAGTCCCACATGTACACTGATACCCTCGTCTGCTCCAGGTTCCTCTTTTATTAATGATTCCACTGACTATTTTTTGTGTTGAGTTATGGTCTTGGAGACCCACACATGGACTAAGACGCATTTTACTCAGAGCATGGCAAATTCTGAACATGGTGATGACTCCTAGGTCAAAGAGCAGCCACCTCAATGCATAGCAAAAAGAAGCATACAGAAGGAGACCAGATGAAAAAAAAAAAAAAAAAACGCTCAACCCAAGGTGATGATGGTGATGATGGTGGGCATGGTAAGCACACCTACAGCAGGACACTGTCATGGTTTCTTAGAAGGCACCCAAGCAAAGAAGAGTTTGGAAAGGATTGCAAGAGGACAAGTAGGGAGTGGTAGGGATGTTTACAGGGAACGCTTCCAGTCTGACAGAACTTACCTATGTCCACAGCAGATGGAAGGATGGATAGGCAAGTTTCAGGTATCGGCCCACAACCTGGTCTGCTCCACCTTCGTTAAACCACCCTGTGAAAAACTTCATGCCCTCCTTAGCCTTCCTGGTTAGTTGTCCATCATTTACATGGGACACCTCAAGGGAGATTCAACTGGAGCCAAAACACTTAACCCTCTGAAAGACCAGAGCCTGTTTTCCCAGACAGCCGGAGAGCAGCCTCCTTCTGCTACAAGCATTTATTCATCCTTTCTTTCTCTTTTTTTTTTTTCCTCTCCTGTTATGTTAACAGAGCATCTAATGTGACTAAATAGGACAACCTGCTCTCCCATCCCCATGAAAAATAAATGATGTGCTTTCTTTTGACTACTTTCGCCCGCCTTCTGGTGCTTTTCCCACCAGGCAACTCCTGGACCACCCTCTCTTGGGCAGAGCACTTGGAGTGGCCTGAGAACATCCCCCAGCCACACCAAGGCAGTGGGAGTCATTGGCTTGAGCCGGTGAGGTGTGGTGGAGGCAGGAGTTTGGGGGGAATGGGAAGAGGGTGGGAAGAAGAAAGCAGGGTGTGTGTGTGTGTGTGTACGTGGGGGCGGAATCTGTGTGCAGAAATCAGCCAAGTGGCAGCTTACCCTGTTAAATATTAATCATCTCTGCTTCTGCAATTTCGGCAATGCGTCTAGGCCCACCACTGCTGAATATTTCATTAACACCACTCACTTCCAACTGCACTTCTCCCACTTTTTTTTTCTTCCATAGACCCCTCTCCCATCTCTGCCCCTACTTCTTCCTCTCCCATTGCCAGTGCCAGCTATGGCCATGACGCCCACTCTCCAACCCCACAAACGTAACCCCCCAGCGATGAGCACCAACCCAGCCTTGCTCCATCCACACGCCAGCGACCATGGCGTCTGTGTGGGGAGAGAGCGCTGAGGCTGTTAAGGGGAAGGAAGATCATCAACTCCACTGGGAAAAAAAATATAAGTGCGCATCAACAAGTCCAGTGCTCAATAATACATGAGGCAGGTCAGGGCAGAAATGCTGACTCTGGGCTGGGAGCTTTCTAAACCACGTAGCTTATGTTTCTTCATCGCTGGCCTGCTCTGGGTGAGTACTTTGGGAGTGCAGTCAAACGTCAGGTGAGCAACGAGGGGCCCTGAGCAATTTTCTCTTCAAGCTCCTAATTGCAACTTCCCCTCTGCCTGCTTCCAGTCCCCGGCAGGAGAAGAGCCCACGTGGCTGGTGGCACCTCGGTAGCTGGGACCGGCAGGGGCTTTGGTAGGACCTGAGACTGGAGAAGGACTGTGCAGTAGTTGCAAGGGTCCCACAGGGCAACCTAGGCTGATCAAAGTAAGACTATAGGCTGGTGGTGCTCCAATCTGGACTTGGTGGCTCTGTGTACAAATTGAACACTGTATTCTGCATTTCCAGATTAATTTAAAATCAGTGAAGTAATGGTGTGGCATGAAAGCTTGATAACATCTCAAGAAAGGGGCTAGTTTGAGTGCGAGGTCCAAGTCCCTTGGCTGAGCCTGTCCCACCTCCCACCCTCTACCCACCACAAACCTGACACCTCCTTCCTCCACTCACCTTTATTGACACCAGCAGCTATTATCTGGCTCTCTCTACTCCAAGCCCTGCTTTCCCATCCATATTTCCCTTATGTTCCATTCGTTCTTTCCTCTGTGCCCAAGCCTTATTCTTCTTTCTTTCAATCCTGACTTTCCTTTTTACAACTTACACCAAATCAATCACTAGAAAGTTCAGGTTGACCCTTGAACTTGCAGATAGGGAGGTGTTTCAGTGAAAAAAAAATGCTTCTAAGACAGGTCAGATGAGACCCATTTCTCTTTGCTGACCTGGGGTGGCTAATGTGCATTGGGGTGTCTAATTTTCAGACTCATATGAGGTGAAGCAAACCACCCCAAGGCCATAAGCCGTGATAAAAAGAGGCGAAAAGGATCAGGCAGTTGTTATGGCTGAAGCAAATGAAAGGCCGTTCGACTGCCATTGCTTTTATGTGCACTAAGATCAGCTGGATGCAAAACTAAGTTAGCTGCTGTGTTACATGTATCAATGTCATAAATGATGCTAAATGACTGTGTCAGCTACCTACATGATAAAAAATCACCGTTGTTTTTTGGTGGTGGCTGTTCCTCTTCCAGTTAAAGTGCAAGTCCACAGCAGATTTTAATGTTGTTATCTGCCAAGAAAAAAAAAAAAAACTTGATCAATAGATGGGAATGCCTTAAGACCAGGGTATGCTTGTTGCAAGAGAGGATTTTCTATGCAAATCTCATTGGGATACCAAGGCATTCTTTTGCGTAAATATTAAATAAAATGTGCACTACAAAAGTCACTTAAAAATATTGAATGAGATAACTCCATGTGATTAACATAGTATGCTTTCTTTCCCCCTTTTTATTAAAAATTCACAAGGCTTTCTATCCCTTATCTCAATTAAGCAACTTGTTTGCCAGGATTATTTGTTACGCATTTTCATAAACATTTGATGAATTATATGCAAACATCTCACTAATGTATTAACAAGGCTGAGGTTTTAATTACACAACACTCAAGGAAAGCAGGCTTAAGGCTCCTCCAACGAAGTTAATTGTGCTTCCTTTAGTGTCTGTGCATTTCAACAGGAATTTTCCTCTGGGGGAAATCATGTAACACTCAGCAGTGGCAACACACTGGCCTAGACTGTCCTCCAGCACAAGCTGGATGAACCTTGCTGAATTCAGCCACTTCAGGAGAGTCTGGGGTTAGGATAACTCACCACTCTCCTCACTGGAGGAACCTGTGAGTCTTTCACAGGAAGCCTAGCAGCTCGTTGGGATGAAGTTCATTGCCAGTCATCCAGGCCTGACACATCATGAGTGGAACAAGGACGAGAAGATATGTCATGGGATATCAGATCAACTGCTTTAATGGCCAAACCACATATGGATGGCATATTATTCCTTACTTTGCAATACCTCTGTGCTCTGAGGCCGATTTAAGAATCATGAATGGAAACCTGGACCCATGCAAGCCAGGGTCTGTTGCCTCTCTGAAATTGTGTTGTTCTGCTTTGAGACCACTCTGATTCTGATTTTCCTGATTTTCTGAGGCCAGATGACTAGCCCCTTTCATAGCTCCTCACTGAGATGCCTGCCAAGTGGCTATCTGGCTGGTATCCATGCTGCCAAAAGCACAGCATTGTCATCTCCAGAGTTTCCTCAGCCCTACATCTGCTACCAGAAGCTTTGGAATCCAATTTCTGAGCTGAGTCTAAGAGTTATTCCTACCCTGAGCCTCATCCAGAAGGAAGAGCCATGGAAGACAAGAGACTTGACAGCCCCATCCTTCTTGCCTCGTCCCCACATCCACTGCCTCATGCAGCACTTCTGTTGACGTTACAGACCAAGGAGAACATGAACATGTGGTACTCCTGTTTTCACTGTGGCTTCATCCATCTCCAGACTTTCACAATGTAGGTCAGGATTTGCACCCTGAGTTAGAGACAGTTGTTTTTCCTTGTGATCCTTATGCTGCAACATCATTTGTCCGCTTTGCTTCCTCCTGTGATGGACTAGCCAGGTCCTGGGATATCTGCATGGAGGAGCTCAGTTGCTGTACAGCCACATGGTCCCCAATGCCCCTAACTCCCCTACTTCTTGAGTTCTTGAAAGTACCGTGGACGTGTCCACAGTTTGCAGCAATAACTCGGAGC
This sequence comes from Tinamus guttatus, assembly GCF_000705375.1. The sequence continues at coordinate 80,893 of NW_010586462.1, read as the reverse complement.
TTTTCAGGTCCTTGTTCTTCAGATTAAGCAAGGAGCACTTGTCTCAAGCCAAAGAACTGACAGAAGCTCAGGAGTCCCCAGTTATTTCACCGAACTTGGAACTGCCCAGAACAGAGCAGAGAACTGGTTCTAGTTAGCCTTTGGTTGCCTTATGGGATCCTGTGTCAAGAAGCAGTCACTGTCACTTCTGCTAAGATAAACATTGAGCATGTCGTCTTTTTTTTCTTGAAGATGGCAAGATAAAATGGCAAGGAAGATGAAGTGGAGGATGACTGGAAGGAAGGGAGACCAAGGAGCAGCTCACGTTGCCCAGAGCAATGTGTAGAGCGCTGCCTCCCATGCTCGGGAGGGAGCTTTTCCCCTTCAGCCCTCCCCACAGTGAATGTCTCCTCTTCCTAGCCCAAACTTAAGAGAAACTCCTGCACAAAACTTCTTTCCTTGCTTCTTTGTCATCTCCATTCTGTGATTCCTTTACTTCATTTGAATGTCTCTAAATAGTTCATCAGTGCTTACACTGCCCCTCTTCACTGAAGGTTTCAGTTATACTCAGCTCTCTGATTAGAGCTATTAGAAAACCTCAGCACTCATGTTTTCATTGTAAAAATGCCAAAGCCAAAATTGAAACATTTTTGCAATTCCATATTTCAAATGGATTTAAAAAAATTCTAAGAATAGTTTGGAAATCTCTGAAATTTCTAATGAAATACTATTTTTTAGTCCAAGAAATGTGATAGTATTATTTACTCTCTATAATTTCTTTCCTTTTCTGTTGGAGCAGTGCAGATCTCGTTACATGTTAGCGCTAATGACAAGTCATGACATATTTTGACATTATAGGGCAGCCAACTCCATTATTTCTTCCATTTCTTAAATTTTTTTAACATTTGATTTTATTTTCTATTCTTCATGTTTCATAAGTTGGAATATTCGCAGCTTTTGATATCCTTATTTTAGCCAGGACATATTTTCACATTTTTTTTTCTAAAATCAGATGCTGTCTAATGAGCACTGAGCCCTTATCTCTTTCTCTTTTTTGAAAGCATTAGAACATCAAATGCTTCATTAGGCTAGCAAATGCTACTGTCTTTGGTTAATAAAATAAAGTGAGCATGTAATGCTAATTAGAGTATTAGCCATTCATTATTGCATCATTTATTTTGTGACATATAACCAATAACAGGTCTTACAGGACTTGTTCTAGGTATTATCCCTTTCTACTGCAGATTTGTCATGATATCATACTATTTAATTTAATTACAACGTTAAATTAAAGCGACAAAATTATAATGGGGCATTAAAGAAATAGGGGAAAAAAAATATTTCAAGACTTGCATTCCCTGGAAAACAAGACTCTTTTCTTCTCTTATGAGCGTAACAAAATCATGGTCCAAAATCCCATCATTTTTCCTAAAAAAAAAATACTGATTTTTAACCTGACAGCTGGTGATATCACTAGTTTCACCAGCACAGAGATGCCTTCCTTTCCCACTGGAGTCCCCAAGCCTCCATCTACCCTATGGCTGGGGTCTTGAGAAGAAGAGGGGGAAAAAAATCTATCCCATCATCTCATGCACCCCTTCCAATCCCCCTAAGTCCCCCTGACACAAGGACTCACCATTCCCCACTGGGAAAGCCAATTTCCACCAAGCCACGAGCTGTATTTTTTTTTTTTTTTGCGCTCCCATAGTATATCTGTGGTAGCCAGTGAATACAAATCAAGGCAATAGGATCAGTATTTTCATTACATTTAAACCTAATGGGCTTTTTTAATATTCAGAATCAAAGGCACTTCACCACCAGTAGATTTTTTTATACATATTTAAAGAAAAAGGAGCACTGCATCTCATTCCCCTCTTTCTTACTTCTTTCTCCTCCTCCATTTTCCTTATTATTTTTATTATTATTTTTTTATTTTTTTAGCCAGGCTAATCCACCAGGGAAGGGCCACGCTGATAAACAGATGCCACTCACAGAGGTTCTGGGAGGCCTTCACATCATTAGATGACGGTGAACTCTGAACCTGCGATTGGAGGCTCCGCGCGCAGGCGAGGAGGCGGCGGCGGCGGCGGGATGAGCCCGGGCGCGAGGAGTGGGGGAGTTTGATGGGACCTCTCTGGTGGATTGCTGCCCTACCCAGCACAGGAACGCTCAGGACTTCAAATCGGCTCCAGTCACTTTGAAGCTCCTCTCTCTTAATCTCTCTCTCTCTTTCTCTCCCCCCTCTCTCTCTCACCCTGTCTTTTCCCCCCTTGCATCTATGAATCATTCATGTCTCCTTTTTCCCCTCAGAGGTTCCTTAAAAAAAAAAGAAGAAAAAGAAGAAGAAAAAGGAGAAAAAAAATATACACACACACTCACAAAAAGCCCTGCCTGTGTTTATGTTCTTATTGCTCTGTGTAGCTTATTATCACCAATGTTGAACAAATTACTTACATGATGTTTGCACTGTGTTGCCAACCCTCAGAGTGATGCTCTTGATGGGGTTGACTATTTTGTTTTAAATGTTAATGTACAGCAGGGCAACGTGTAAATGTAAATACATGGTGAATATTATTTACGTGGGGCGTTGAAAAGAGCTTGGTCCTAGCCTTGAAGCTGTCAAATGCAGAGGTGGGTGTGCATTTTCCAAAGAAAAGGATCCAAAGACTAACATTCTTGCTGAATTCAGATTTGGGTGGGAAAGATGCTTTTGCTCTTATACAGGAACATGCTTACCTTCAGAAGAGGTTCAGGTCTTTGGAAAAAGTATGTGAATTTCATGGTAGCCTCAGAGTTCCAGATTATCATTCAGCTCAGACGATCATCCCTTCTCCATCTCAGAACTAGGTAAAGGAGGGAGGGAGACAATTTGGGGACCAAGATCTAGTCCTGGAATCGGGATGTTTGGAAGACACCTCCAGCACAGCTAGTGTGATCCTTAAGCCGGTCATCCACAGGTTTGATTGCCAAAAAATAGTATTCAACAGCCGGCCAGAAGCTTAGGAAGCAAATATTCCCAGAGCAGAGCCTAGCCCTTGGAACCTTGCAAATCAGATACTCTTGTCTTTCAGAATGTATCTCTGCAACCAGATCAACTGAGGAAGGGATCAGTCCCTGAACTGGAGTGTCATAACATGTAACCATGCTAGGACACGCTCCACACGCACTCTTGGCTTCTCACAAACCAGATAGTTGAACCTGAACTGCCCGTAGGAAGAAGCACCTGGCCTAGGCCAGCTCTGGACCTCGTCTTGAAGGGCACCAACATGCAAGAGGCAAAACAGAGCCAGTAAACATGGGAACAACTACACAGCCTGCATAGACGTGGGGCATCTAGGGCAGAGGCAGCGTGGACACCCATGCTGCTTCCCTGGTAGCTTGCTCCTTGGCTTGCTTTAGGCAACTTCAGCTGCCTCTCTTGCAGACGACCAGCATGAAACAGCAATGCTCCTCTATTCTCTCCTTGTTTTTTTTTTCCTGGATCCTCTGGATTTTTCAGTGTTTTGAAGAAAAACATCCCTTTATTACAAGCAGCGAAGCACCAAGTGCAGGGAAATACTGATGCAGCTCTCAGTTCAGGAGGCATTGGTTTGTCTTTGTTTGCAAGGATGGACACAGCAAGACTGGAGGTTTTCAGGCAAAGATATGATCCTAGAGGATTCTCCACTGTGAAAAGAAACATTTTTTAACAGAAGCACAGCTCTGCAAGGACTTTGGGTGCAAACTGGAAGCAGTGAGAACCCATCATGTTTTAACTAGGACAGAGATCTGCAAGCCCATATTGGGGGACTGCTTCACTCTGTTGGCCGAGAGGAGCCCACTACATGCTCCCATACCTTAAAGTTCAGCAGAAAGTGAAAAGTAACAAAACCCATTTGCTGAGTAGAGTTTCACAGCGAGGGATGGAGACTGTGCTTTGCTCAGGAGGAAGGGACCAGAGGGGCCAAACAACCTCACTGTTTCTGAACAGATGAGCAGTGGTGCTGCTACAGCTGTGAGGAAATGGTGCTGTTTTCACAGGTATCCCTTGGGATTACTACTGCCAACAACATGTAGCTGATGGATCTTGGTCATTGCAGTGTTCGTGCCATTGCAGTTTCCTTTGCCACCTTCTGCTGTTGGAACAAATATATTTGCAGTGAATTGTACTAATGCTCCTGAAGCAACAAGCTTGAGCCTGGGGGTTCACAGAGATGCAGCAGAGACAAATCTGCTCAGTAGTGGCTGCTCACATCACTGAAGAGTCTGAATAGCTCAGATCTACTGGAAACAGCTTGTTTTCCAAAGCACTGAACAAATACTGGTTGTCATTCTGCAAGACTTGTTCATACCCCAATATGAGCAAATACTGCTAGTCTCACGCCACTGTCTTGCTTCTCTCCTTTCTTGCAAGTCTAACCCAGGATCCATGCAAAAGGCCATGGTCTGCTATTGAAACATTATGAGGACATCTCAAGTTCTCAAAGCAATAGGATCCCCAGGATGGGTTCCCTCATCTGGAAGCTTGGAAACTGAGGCATGTAGGGTGTATATGATTTGCTCAATCCCTCCTAGATGGTTAGTGGGAGAACAGGAGGACAGTCAGCTCCAAAGCCCAGTGTCATACTTTAAAGTCAGGAATAGGGACTTTATTGCTTTTGCAAGGAAATTCCATGAGGATACCCATTTCTTTCTGAGCTCTTGGAAGGTCTCAGTAGAGAGATGCGGGATTGATGTTGCTGGATAAGGATTTTGAAATACAGGCAGCTTGGTGTGCCACTTCTTTCCCCCTGACACCTACACTTGGCAGCAATAAGGCTGATGCACTTAAGCATCCAGCTTACCTCAAGCTTTCAGCTCCTAACACTGGGGGAGCTTTGCAGCTATTTGTTAATGATGTCTCTGAAGAGGAAGCAGAGCATTTGCTGTCACCATGCGCCTCTCCATCACTTCTAGGATCCTGGAGGGCAGGCTGGTGCCATCCCATTTCCAGACTGAAGCACAGTCTGGGTTAAGTGGTTTATCCATCTTGACACAGATCCCTGGGTGAGCTGAGACTTGAACCTGCACTTCCTGCTTGGAGCATGTCCCTTGATCATATTTCTGGGCCATGTGCTGGGAGGTGCCAGGACAGGTCACACAGTCATGCAGGACAGAGATTCTTTCAGCCTCCCTGCAAATCTCACTGAAGGCTGCAAGTTTTTGGGTAACACAGTTTGCACAGTCCAAGCAGGGACTCCTACATTCTCACTGTCTGTGCAGACCTCAAAAGCAAAATCTTCTTCCAGCCCAGCAGAGGCAGCAGCATTCACAGAGGCTTTATTAAATGGGATATATGACCTATTTAATATGTAAAAAATAAACAGTATTAATAATAAATATTTAGGGCTCATTCAGACTGTTCTTGTATAGCTCTGCTATACACTGTTTACCATTGATTTAATTTCCCAGGAAAATATTTCTACTGAGGAGATGTTTTGTACATCCCCTACTTTTTTTTCTAACACATAACCTAATACATTTTTTAAGAAGTTTAGCACAATAAGTCTTATTACGGCAAATGAGAGATACTGCCCACCTTTCCAGCCAGAGTGTGTGATATGTGCATGTAAAATTTGCTCTCACTCTCTCTCAGTCTTCCTGTCTGGTTTAAACCCTGAATCCTAAATATAAGAACTTGGCTCCCCAAAGAGCAGCACAGAGAAGGAGGGTTTTGAGAGGGGTGATTCATCAGGTAGCAGATTTAACCAAATCAAAGGCAGTGCTTTTCCATGCCACAAAAAAAAGGGCAAGTCACTATCACAGAATAACAAGTCATAAGCAGAGAGAGGCCATGCACATTGGGGACAAGCACTCATAAGGTCCAAGCAAACCTGCTGACATGGGACACCCCAAACTCTCACTTGCTGGGAGCTACAAAAACAGCTGTGAGAGGAGGATTGCTTCTAAACACATTCCTTTATTCTTCCCTAAAGAGCTGTGAGCTGTACCAGACATAGGGAAACGTGTCTGGCAGACCAGGGTGATTTAGTACCAGCTCTCCTATTTTCTCTCTCACTTTTGGGGTGGATCATTTTGCAATTACTTTTAATGCAGCACAGGCTGCAAGGGCTGAGCTTGCACGTGACGCACTCTCTGTAACATCTATCTGAATCTGGAGACCATATCCTCTTTTTCTCTATCTCTACCCCAGCAGAAAGGGATACTGTGGCAGTAGGAACCACATTTACTGCAGGCTAACACAAAGCGTGACTGCAAGAGCAGTTGTACAGAGACCAAATTCCAGAGCCACGGTGCACTTGCTTTCCTCTTTTTGTCCTGGAGCAGCTCCTCTCTCTGCCCCTGTCCCTAGCATGGGCAACTGCTAAGAGGTTGCCTCACTTCTCCATGGAGCAGGTTGTTCATGGCAGCTGCTCAGGAGGTTTCATACCACCAAGCAGAGCTCTGCGAGATGCTTTCATGCTCATTTGCTGTGCTTTCTCCTTCTGCTGGAATTGAGGGCTCCCAGGGCAAAAATACATGTTTGGTTCTCCAGGACGAGGAATTCAGCCAGCTGCCACAGCTCTTCTCATCCCTCTCATCTCCCTCCACCCGGGTCTGAGTAGGGAGTGGGTCACCAGAGGAGATGCAGAGCAATTGCTTAGATGCAGAGCAATTGCTGACTCAGCTGACTCAGGATCGCTCTGTCCTGGGTGCCCTTGTTCAGCCTCCTGACAAGGCTTGTGATGGGCTGGATGTGCCAAGCAAGAGCAGCCTGAGAGGCAGCACAAGCCTTGCTCAGTGACTGCAGCTTTGTGGGGCTCTTCCATGGAAAACTGGAAATGTCTCAGATCTACCTCAGCTCTACCTAATCTGCAAATGTTTGCAGATCTACCTGCAAACACTTTCCCTGCTTGCAGTCTGTGGGGGAATGATGCTACTCCTTCATCATGCTTGCTGGGGGACTTGGAAATGTCTTGGAGTCAGCATGGCAGTAACATCTCACAGCTAGAGCAATGAGCCGGATTCAGACAAACAGCTCTGTGGACGACTTACTGGCTTGCTTAGCAAGTCCTAACAAGGATGTGAGGGCAGTGGAAACGGGCCAGGAATCTGCTGAACTTGGAAAGCTACCCCAGCTTGAATGAGCTGGCAGCACCTGCCCTCGGTGCTGGACAGGATGCAAGGAAAAGGGAGGGACAGCAGGATGTCTCCCAGAAGTAGCTTTGGGCAGGCATTGGCTGGAAGCCTTAGGAAGAGCTGAAGGCACCAGAACCAGCTTCATCCTGAAACTCACATTAGAGTAAAAGTGGTGTAAGTAGAACAAAAGTATAATTCATCCTCTCCTCAAAAAAATGATCGAGAAGGATTTTCCTAGGCACCTTGAAGAAAATGCATTGAGGTACTGACTTCTCTTCTGCTCCCATGGGAGATGAGGACTTTAGCACTTGTCTGACCCGGCCCTCCAGCATGAGAATCATTATGTCTCCAAGATGTTTCCCTCTCAGACACTTTAACCTAGGAAGAAGCCTGGGGGCAATGGAACCTCAAGTCCTCTTTGAGCTGATACCACCTTCTTCAAGAGCTAAATGAAATAGGTTTTTTTCTTCTTCTTCTTCCCCCTTCCCTTCCCTTCTCTTCCTTTTCCATGATAGTCAGGCAATCAGATAAATACAGGACATATTTTCTGGGAAAAAAAAAGTGATGCTCGGGGAGGATGTAGATATAAAATAAACCTGCTTTGAGCAAGCTATGAGAAAATGGACCTACATCAGGGAGAATAAAGCTAGACCATAGGAGAGACTCCACAAGGGTTAAACATCAGACTTTAGGGGAGGCTCCTAAAACTTCCCTCCTCCTTGTATAGAGTTGGTAAATACATGGATGGCACGTGTAAAACTGTCAGATCTTCCCAGGCTATTGATTTTTGACTTTCATTCCCCCAGCCATCTCTGACTCGTTAGCTCAGGATCAGGAAGCCTAATCTGACTTGATTCTTAGATCTTAGGCTGACAGATTTAAATAAAAGTCGCCTCTCCAGCCCTAATGCACTGTCTAATGGGCCATTTGCATGTCCCTGGGGACTGGAAAATTGATGTGAGTGAGGTTACTTGTAATGGCATTGGGAAGGATATCGGTATCTGAGGCTTCCCAGCCTCAGAAACAGGTTTTCTCTGTGCCTCAGAGCAAGGCACTAGTTTGGGTCAGAATTAAAAACAGGCATTGGGAATGAAGCCTAGAGTTCAAAAGCAGAAGGGACCCAGGGCCCGAGGACACTGAGAAGATGGCATCATACTCAGGCCCTACTAACACCCACTGTCACTGGAGAGCCCCACGAGTCCACAACCCAGATATAAAAAGCTGAGCATGAGCAACCAGCATGAGTTTTTCCCCTGACACAAACCTGCTGTTTTCAGTTAGGCTTATTTTTAGACAGAAGCAAACCAGACTGGTGATTTGGACAGTAATTTGCTTTAAAAAAAAAAAAAAAGGAGGGAGAGAGAGAGAAAGAAATAGGCCAAAAGGACCTTTGCTCAGACTCCACATTCAAAGCCGATCAGTGCACTTGACTGAGCTCTGAGCTTCTGGACAAGTGGCCACCATCAAGGCCACCAGTCCCTGTCCTAGGCAGTTAATTGCCATCCTTTTGCCTCAATTTCCTCACCTGAAAAAATGAGAGATCAACCCTTTGGGATCTCTTTCTGACTTGATATCTAGAAAATTGCTCTGTGAGGCACACACTGAAAATTTTCACTAGTGGGACACAATGTTTGCATAGCTCAAGGCCACACAATTTGCCATGTACAGACCTGTGGGCAGCACTGCAGTTTCCAGCATGCTGTGGCTTATCCCTTCTCACCCACTTTGCCTCAATGACCACCTGAGCACAGAGGTTTCTAGCCCTGTGTTTCCACCAGCAGCAGGTGGGAGCAGAAAGCCCATCCGAGACGTCCTCAGATCTGTCGTGGCAATGGAGGAGCTCAGTGAGGAGCATTCAAACACCTCCACTTACCTCACCAACGCAGGTGAGCAGAAAGCCCTCTAGACCATGAGAAACTCCCATCCTCTCCCTCTGTCTGGGGCTCTCACCTTCCCTTCCCCATCAGCTTTCAATTATTTAATTTCCCCTCCCCCAGCATCTGAAAGCCAAGCGTCTTAAATACAAATCACCTCCAAATCATTACGTGCAGGACCTTTCGGCCCTCTTCAGAGCAATGGGCTGTGAGTAATGAGCTCTGCTGAGAGTTTGCTGGATTTCACATACAACAGATGTAAAAGATGGGGCTGGGGAAGGGGGAGGGAAGAGAGAGGGAAGCTGTCTCTTGCCACTCACCTTTCCTTCATTTGCAGCAGGCAGAGGAGACCAAGGCCTCCCACACCACTGTGCTCTGGCTCCTGACTTGGCACAAGGCAGTACCGAGCAGCACCTTGAAATCCAGCCCTGAGCCCACCACATGTCCAAGCATCCTTTCGGTGCTGGGGGGCCAACTCCTACTCAGTCCCAACTGCCCACCCCTAGGAAGGGACAATAACGGGTTTTCCTGATGCCTAGGTGCCTTTCACCTGTCCCCTTCCTCAATTCCTTCAGTGCAATGCCAAGTATTTTGGGTGAGGGACAGCTGGTAGAAGGCAACAGCCACGTACCATCTTCCCCAGCTGCATCTACAACACGCCTTGTCCTTACTCCCACCCGGGACTAGGACATTGCAAGGCTTCTCAAAGCAGCAGCGATCCGTGAAGTGGTTTCATTGCCCGACACCAGCCTCCAGCTGCTGGAGGGAGCATCGCACACAGATATTAACCTGGATGTCCTCCCTGCAGAAGTGAGCAGATCCTGCACTGTGCCCACCTCTTGGGGCACGGAGACAGGGGCAGACCTGCCGTCCTTGCAGAAGAGATCAAGTGCAGCTTTGCTCTCATTAGACCCCTCTGCCCTGGGAAACCCAGACCTTGGAGCAGCTCATCCTCCCCTCCTGCCCATGGATACGTGGGGATGAGGGGCGGGGGGAGAGCAGAAAACGAGAGCAAACCCTTTCACTGCAGACTTCAAAGTCATCGTCAGCAGGAGCCTTCGGAACAGTTTAAGTACAAAATGAATTGTTTTAATATTTAATCAGTCTATAATAGGCCCTGGGATCCCAGTGGAGAGGGTTTGCAGTTGAAAGGATGTCCAAACTGAGTATCCCCCTCCAGAAGGGACAGGAGTCCTGTAGGACCCTGACCCCCTGCCCATGAGTCACATGTAAGGACCAGTCCCTCTGTCCCAGCTCCCTTTGATCCAGCACAGCACCTGCAAGTATCTCCCACCCGTGCACCTGGCTTGTGCAGTGGGCTTGGAAAGCCATGAGCATAAATCCTTGCCCTAGAGGATAAGAGTTTAATTCTCTGACGAGCTCAGAATAAATTCTAGCCCCTTGCTCTACCACCCTGTCACAGCCTTGTGGAAGGGGCAGACCCCCTAGCTCGTGGGTCCACAGTGCACACATGAGAAAGGTGGCACTGGGGGTGGTGAGTTCAGCCCAGCCTGGCCCCTGAAGCAGCCGGGCTCCATACAGAGCACCTGAGCAGTGCTGGAGCCTCTCCAGCAGATCCTGGACAAGCAGCTGAAGCCACCTTCATTCATAAGGTCTTCAAGGCCAAAGACACAAGTCTTACCTGTTTTGGAGGCTCCATAATCCATCTCTGTATATATCTTTACATCTTCCCCTTCAGCCCCTCAGAGGACAGACCCACCAAAGCAAGATGACAAAGCAAGATGAGGGGCTAATGAAAGGTCAACCAGAGCAGCACTCTGCAGGGACCAGCCTCCAGGTGCGATAGATGTTGGTAAATCCAGGCATTGCTTGAACAAGCAATTTGTCCCCATACCATAGCCTTTGGCAAAGCAATCCTTTTCAGGGACCCATCCAAAATCCTGTTATACTGGCAAGAGACATTCTGCTCCCCCTCAAGCCCTATCCAGAGTACTGGGAGGCTGCAAGCAGCTCACCACCCCCTTCCTCTTAAGTCTGTTCACCCGGTTATACTGGCAAGAGACATTCTGCTCCTTCAGGCCCTATCCAGAGCGCTGGGAGGCTGCAAGCAGCTCACCAGCCCCTTCCTCTTAAGTCTGTTCACCCAAGACGTTGCCTTTCCTGTTTCTGTGCAGACTCGGGCATCAGCAGCTCATGAGACATTCCTGCCGCTAGCCAGGCCAGAACTATTTCTGCCTGAACACAAAAGCATGCAGGACTGATGCCACTAATAGCTGCAATCCTCACTGCTGTCCAATTTCTTCATCTTCTCTGTTACATGCCTAGATAGAGACTTCTGCATTCCTAGTTATCACCTAGTTAGCTAAATCTCTCCCAGTAGAGGGATTCAGCCAATTTCATCCCAAACAATCTTCTGAAGAGCATCTCTAAATGTCATCAGCACCCTAGAATGCTCCAGGCCAGAGCAGGTTGCCACAAGCTCCTGGTCCCAAGAAGCCTGGAGAGATGTGCAGATGGGGAGAGGAAAGGAGCTTCACCTCAGTATCTGTTGACTTCTCCTCCGCTTACCTTTGCACAAGGACAGGTTGGCCCCTGCACCAGGAGCTGGGATCTCATGCTGGCAGCATGGGTAGGAGGGTCAGAGATGCTGCAGTGTGAGCAGCTGTGACCAGAGGGAGTAGAGACACCAGTGCAGCTTCACAGCCTGCTGCAGACATTGCTCAGGAAGGACAGTGCTGAACACGTGCTGGCACACTGGACCCTCCTAGGAAGACCATCTGACCAGGTCCATTTTTGCTCTGTGGAGAATGGCATGGTCCTGGAGCTCCATGAGTTCATCCTTCAGGCCATCTGCAAAGGTCCTTTGCCCGCAAGTCAAGAGGGCTTCAAACCTCCTGCTGGAGTTTCAAGACTCCTGGGTCTTCTCCTCCTCTCAGCCACAGATGGTGTTTGCTTGTTCTCCCTCCGCTTCAGTTTGTCCACCCACTCAGGGGACAAGTGCGAACCAACTTGAAAAGCCCTCTCCATGGTGGCACTCATGCAGGCAGGAACAGCTGGAGAGCCATGAGCCCGAGCACTGCAGACTCTGCTCCCCTTCCCCAGGCTGCCTGGGGCTTGTGCCCACACCGGCACAGAAGGAAACAGTTCCAGGATGGAGCCCTCCCCGAAGACCCTCCCCAGGATCACCCCTCCACACAGTTTACTACTTCTCATGGGGAATCCCCAGAGCCACCGCAATGCAGGCAGCCTGGCGCGGACAGACGACGCACGAGGATGTTATGAGAAGGATCCGGGGGAGAAATAAATAAATGTAAAACCGTTATCAATCAGGGTTGTGCTTCCATTAGTCGCCCAGAGAATCCTCTGCCCAGAAGCAGCTTCCACTTCGTGGGTTTCGAGTTACCAAGCTGAGCTCTCAGTAACCTGCTGGATGTAATAAATAACTCTGTGGGCCATGCACGGTGGGGCTGGGACCATTAAACATGCTGAGTTATTTTTACAACGGTTCTTATAGAAAGGAGGGGGTGAAAAAAAAATCCAAATCTAAACTCTTCTCTGCTGGCAGAAGCAGCGAGGAGCAAAGTCTTTAATCACTTTCCTACCAGCACCATCTCCTGGCCAAGTCCAGTCCCTGTCCCTGCGCCTGGAGCGCGGCAGCAGCACGGGCTAAGTTGGGCATGGGAGGCTGGAGGATCCATGTGGAAGAGCCGCGCTGGTTCCTGTGCCTGGGTGGTGCAGCACATCTTGCCAGGTGGCAGGTGAGACACTTACCAAGCCATCATACTTCAATATCTTGGCTCCACATTTCATTTCAATTCTCATTGGATTTTTAAAGCCTATGTTGGACTGGTTTCTTCAACTTTTTCTTTTTTCCCTTGGTCAAAAACACTATTAAAAAGGAAAGTGGAAGCAAAATTAAAAGCCTAAAAGTGCTGACTGTTTTCTTCAAATCATATGTTAATATTTATACCTGTTTTCATCTTCTTCTAGCAGCTGTCTATAGTAGAAGGAATGGGAGTTTCCATTTCTGTAGAAGTTTTGAAAGCTCCCAGGAAGGTGTGAAGGGTTTTCTTAGGAACTTCATGAACTGTGAGCAGGTCAAGAACTGATGCCAAAACCTTTTTGAAACCTTCAGGTTTAATCCAGTTGCCAACAAAATCACTGTTTCAACTTAAATATTTTTTACCTTCTGACTTCCTAACATGGGAAAATGTTTAGGGAAAACGTGAGCCCTGGTGATGGGGAGACCAGCACCTGGGACAGGGAGTAGTGGCAAGAAGAGTGAGACTGCCTGAAGGACAAGGCCATACTTGGTGAGAGGGAGAAGCCCAAGGTCTAGGCCAAACTGTCTCTGTGACACTAGCAAGCAAGAGCTTTTGGTGGACGGCCATCTCCATATGAGGCTGTAGCCACCACTGATTTGCTGCATCACAGCATCTCTGCCTGCTACACCCACGAGGGTGGCAGTGGTCTGATAAAGAATGCAAATGCTCATTAGCATCTGTGATTAACTGTGTAATTAGCAGCCATCTTCTCCCTATCAGCCCTGCCCCACAGGGATGCTAAGAAGATAAATGCATTAGAGAAGTGTTTGGCACTCAGATATGGTGGGCTGCTTAACGGCCTTGTAGGAACACAAAAGCCTGGTGAGATCTTGCCTCGGGAGGCAGCCAGGGCTGCAGAGGAGGAGGAGGGGTGGACTTCTTCCAGCCTACCCAGCCCACTGCCTGTGCACCAAGGAGAGGCAGTCACAGCAGTCCCTCCTTCTCCACAGTGACCCCAGTGACCTAAAGGCAAAGTGAATTTACTGGACTCCCCCTTATCTCAAATAATTTGGTATCCTAAACCCATTATGTTAACAGTGAGGGCATTGTCCTCTTGCCCTAGCAAGCTGAGTCCAGTCCATTATCCCCAGCCAAGGGACTACGATGATCACCAGGTGACACTGCATTCCCATTGCCCCAGTGTTTCAGGAGCTGTCCTGACGGTCCTTACAGGGCACGTTCCTCCCCAACTCTTACTGCTCTGGCTCAGTGCAGCCAGAGTGCTCTCTGCCACCACTGCCCCTGGGAAAGGCCAAGAAGCAACCAGAAATCTTTTCTGAGCTCAGCAACACAGAGTAAAGTTTCCTTTTCCCTCCTACATCATTTTGTCCTTCAGGAAGTCAATTCCCAGGGAGACCGAAAATAACTACCTGAGGGAGGTGGTGACCTAAGCAGTTATGTCAGGGCCAAAATAAACTGCAGTTGTCTCAGAATAGCCCTGGCAGCATCCTACTTCCTAGGGCATGGGTAGGGAGAGTGGTTCCTCGCACAGTCACTCCGGTGCCCACAAAGGCATGAGCTCTTCCAGCTTCATGGGAAAGGAAGAGGAAAGTCTTCCCAAGTGCTTCACTTTGACTTAGCACTTTGGTACTGCTGGCACAGCAACCAGTTCCTCAGGAAGCACAGCAGTCGCTGCACACCCTCCAGACCCTTCACCTTGTTCAGCTTCACTCTGGGTCTAGAAGAAACCATTCTTGGCACTGTCTGCAGATTAGAGAAGTTGGGCTCCACTGCCCTACCAAGAACACTGGCACACAGGGTCTGTGCCTGCTCCATGGTGGCATCTCAATGGGGATGCCCAAGGCAGTGCAGCTGCCCAGATGCCACCAAGCAATAGCAGTGGCCAATCCCAGCACCTCACCATGCCCACACAGGGACATTACATCTGAACCCTGCAGCAGGGTTGGTATCCGAGTTGCATGCTCTGGACCTGTACCAGCTCCATACACCACACCTGCCAATTGGTTGAATGCTGATACTTGTCCCAGGCTGAAACAAGGCCAGGGACCACCATATCGACCTAGGAGACCAAACAGCTGTATTATGGCACCTAGGAATATTCATTAGCACCATGATTTACTAGTACAGACATAGCCAATTTGCAAGTCAATCCTGACATGGATTGCATCTGTATTTCATGTTTCCCTTAAGAACAGGTAGCCAAGAGTAATGTTCATGTTTCTGGTATGATATGAGAGTACATCCCAAAGGCGGAAATACATTGTGCTGCCAGAGCCAGCTTTGGAACAAATGACTCTAGATGAAAAATAGTTAAGTAAGTTCCCTGAACCTTCTGGTTCCATGGTGTAATATTAGCTCAGTATCTCAAAAAAAAAAAAAAAAAAAAAACCTTGGGGAAACACTCTGTGAACTGCATATATGCTGACTGCATAAAAGAGACCACCAAGCCATGTCAAGCCACCTGACAAAGCACTGTCAGGGTCCATGTGGCCTTGCACACTCCAGCAAGTGTCCTCTCCTCTCTTGCCACCAGTGTACACAAGTAAGAGGCTGGAGGTGTGTGGTGGGGTGGTCAGCTGGGAACCCACCTATCCACCTGCAGTGCAGCACGGGAGGATCCTTGGGTTTGCTGCTATTCCCCGAGCAGTTGGCCCTGGGAGTCATCTTCCCAGCCTTTAGGAGCAGCAAGACGAACAGTTTCCAGGAAGGGAGTGAGACCAAAGGCGCGAGGAGCCGTGACACTGCTGCAGCACCCCATGCTCAGCCTGCAGACAGACACACCACACAGACACAGCCCCTGCCAACGACCCCGTATCTCTGCATGTGGAGAGACAGGATATGAGCAAACTGGCGGCTCTGACAGAAGTTGAACTTCAGGCATCTGTTCTGGAGAGTGAATTCCAACAAGTCCTTTCTCCTTTCCAGTTCATTGACACATCAAAGGAAGAGACTTATGCACTGCCAATAAAGCTGAGATAAGCCTTATAGATCATTGCACTTTCAAGGAGGGCTTGGGCTGACATTATTTTTCTGGAGTTCTAACTTATGCATTCTTCTCCCATCACAGGACTGTGGCCCACTGAGATGCTTCTGCTCCTGCTCCTTGTCCCTCCATTGCCCATCTTTTGTCTCAAAGCTCCCATGGTCACCCAGCTGCTCCTAGACGGAATGCTAATATGAACCAAGGCATTCACCAGTCCTGCTGGGGAGCATGGCCACATCGCTCTGTGCTCTTTGCTACTTAGCACTCATAGACATGTTTGAGACAGGAATACCAGGTAAAAGGCTACAGCTTCATAACAATGGGC
>NW_010586462.1:30118-64837 GCF_000705375.1 Tinamus guttatus | reverse complement strand
CTTCATCACACAGACGTAGAGCCAGGCCCCACCAAGCAATGTCAGCTCCTAACTGCTCTGTAGGAAGCAGAGATCTGTGCATCTCCTCCATGATTTGCAGAGCACATGGAGCTATATTTGGTTTCTGTCACCTTGGCAGACATGGGAAAACAGCACTAGGCACTTTCTTATTGCAGTGAGACTCCAGTGAAAATCACTGTGTGCAACAACAAACTTACGCTGGAGCTTGATCTCATCTGTGTTCCCACACATTGGAAGCACTGGTAGGTACTATTAATGCCCTTAGAATTTTTGACAGCAGAGCTGATGACATAACTGGGTATCAGAGACTATTTGTGGGTGCATTGATCTCTGAGGAACTGACCGGGACAGTGACTCAACTGGGGATGGAAATCAGCTAAAATAAACCCAGAACAGTTGCCGCTGTAGGATTGATTCCTAAGGGTGTGGGGTGGACAAAACTTCCATCTGAAAATCAGATGCATGCAAGCCCAATGCCCAGGGACCAAACTGCAACCTTGGCTTCACTTGCCACCAGCATTTGAGGTAGGAAGGCAAAGCTGATCCAGCAGAAGCAGTGGCTATCATCTTTTGCTTAGTTAACCAGTCCAGCTGACAGCTGTTCCTCTTACCTTGCAAAATGAGACACAGCATTTGGAGTGACAGCTGCTGCTGCTGCTAACAGAGAAGATTCCTCTTGGAAGGGCAGATGGCAGCACCATTCCTTCCCCCTGTAGTGGCAGGTGCAGAAAACCCAACTCTACCCAACCCATGCAAGGGTTGCACAAGGCCTCGCTGGACCTCATGCAACCCTTGTCTCTGGCATGAGCCTGCTTACAGTGGCAAGCTTCAGTTTTGTCTGCACCAGTGCCAGTTTGGTGCCAGCTTTCCCTGGGAGCTACTCTGCTCTTGTCTCGGTACCAGGAGTGGTGGGCAGGCAGATAAGCCTTTAACAAATACTGCTGGTGGTCATGAAGCCAACCTGTGCCATGCTGATGTAATGAGGATTGGAAATACCAATTCACTGCACTTTCTCTCTGTTTAATGTGAATCATTTGGAAGCCATACAGGGGTTTGAGTCTGGCAGTGCTGGAAACGTCTCCTTTAACCTCAGGGGCTATCAACAGAATGGGTTCCTAGGCAAGGAGGTTCTTGTTTGGACTGTCTGTGTTTCAGGGCAGAAGGTTAATTAGGTAGCAGGGTAATGAGGAGTCATTAAATCTGCCTGCACCATGCTGTTAGCATAACAAGGGGAGACCAAGAAGGTTAAAGCCTGGATTCTTGTTTTCTCATTGCCTTCAATTAACCTTTCCATGTTTTTGCAACACTATGGGCCCCAGAGATGGGTTCTGGGTGTCTCTCAGAGGATATTAATTATCAAGACACAGAAACAAACCTTTTCTTTCAAAAAAAAATGGCATGATGGTCTTGGCTTTCGGTTAAAAAAAATAAACAGGCAGGACCCAGCTCACCCTTGGCTCAATGCCACTGTCCCATCAAAGTTCAGGGAGATGAATTAGGCTCCTGAGTTTTATTGCAATTATTATTCTACTCTTTCTTTCACCTCCTGAAGTGGAAAGTACTGGGAATTCATCTCAGTCCCAAGACACTCCATGAGTGATGTCCCTTTGCAGCAATCCTATCCTGCTCAGCTGGCATTGGCATTTCCTCAGACTGGAGCAGCATGTCAGAAATAGCAAACTGTGCAAGTGGGAAATAGGGGCCTGGCTGCATGTCCCAGACTGAGAAAAATTTAACTTCCCCACTGTAAAGTATTAACAACAGTGCAGCAGACAAGATATATAGAAGAGATCTTTTTGCTCTACTCAGTATCCATACGGCTTCAGCCATGGGATGGTGTCCAGTCTGGAGGATCACAGTTCAAGAAAGATGAGGAGCAACTGAAATGAAAATGCAGGGATAGAAGTGCCTTCAAACAGCCCAAAAAGAGTCTCTGCAGAAGGAAGTAATTCTTTAAATTGGAAAAGAGAATTTGCAGGGAGAAGAAGAATAACCCATTCTCTCTGTCCACTCTGGAGACAGCAGCCCACAATAGCCCTTCATTTCAGGAGAGGAGGCTGAAGCCAGGATTCAGTTCCTCTAACTCTGAATTTTGCCCAAATTTAAACAGATAGCATCTCCCTCTGAGACCTTCAAAGACTTGGTTGTCCCTCCACTGGCTGGATAGAGAAGGAAGGATTTTACTCTGGGGGATCTGCTCCTGGAGAGGCAAATGAGT
This sequence comes from Tinamus guttatus, assembly GCF_000705375.1. The sequence goes on along the minus strand of NW_010586462.1, from coordinate 62,598 downwards.
TGCTCAGATTTGGTAGTGTTCATCCTCCTGCAGGAAAACTTCCAACCCAAAGGCTTCTGAAGCATTTGATGCACCACTCTTAATGCTGGGGCATCTCCAGCCCTGGGGGACTGTAAAAACAGGATGAACAAACCCTTTCTGTGGGTTAGGTAGAGCTGATTGCAGGTGGAGTCAAGGGGATGGACTAGATGACTTTTGAATTCCCTGCTGGGTATGATTTCTTACAGGATAGGAAGATTACAATTACTTAATAAGCAATTTTCCTGTCTGAAATCCCAAAGGTAAACTGTGTGTAACCAGTGATGAGCACCCACGTTTCTTGGGTCAGAAGGCACATCACTCCACCGCAGCAAGAACTGCAAGGGCCGTCCCGTGCAGGAGCTTGCAAATTCCCCAGAAAGCAGTATCTTAAAGCCTAAATAACTTGTGACTTTGGGAAGCAGTTTTAGCATAGAGCCCTACCAAAAAAATTCTTTATTTCCTTCTCTCATTCTCCTGCTTGTGAGAACTGATGGAGCTCAGAGATGCTTTCTGACACAGGATGTCCCCACAGACACTGTCCTTAACTCCACGGATAAGAGGATGGATTGGCAATGGTGGGGCCCCACGTTCGGGTAAGAGTCTCCAGTCACATGTGCTGCTTGTGACCCAGCAGCCCCCTTGAGATGTGCAATACTCCACAGAGACCCAGTGTCTCCTCTGCACAGAGGCACCATTGAGAAGCATCACATGAAACTAGTCAGTCCTAACACGCGTGACCGGGTTTTGTCTCCAGGCCATCCTTGATTTACAATACAACTTTCCCTCCCACCCCTCACTATTACTGCTATTCCAGTTCTAGTTCAGCATGATAAAAACTTTGTGTGAGCCTCTTCTTACGTTCATGTCACTTGACCTATCCTTGAGTTGGGGGGCTAATTTCACATTGTCTCTCTCAGCAAATCCTATCTGGCATGAAGCTGCCAAAGATAGTTGACCACTCTTCTTGCTAGCTTTAAATCTCCTGAGTGAGACATTTAGGATTGCTAGCAAATTCAGAAGAGGAGTTTGGAGGCTAGTGGCATTAAGTTCAGAAACGGAACTGAGCTCTGGTATCTACTGTTGTTTTTGAGAGAACCTGGAAGCTAATACTAGACCTAAAATAGGACCTTTGCCTTAGTGGCTGCTAACGTTATCAGTATGCCCGCAAAGAAGACGATATTTGAAATGACAAATTGTACCAGGAGACTGGGTAGTCACCAAAACTACAGCTGACATTTGGGTGGAGAATTACTTGTGTTTGCTGTTTCTGAAGGCTGCGTGTCCGGGAGAATTGCTCATATCCTTAAGAGGAAGGAGGAGGTTGGAAATCTGTGAGAGATGCAGAGTGAATTGGATTTAGCTTTGAATAGACATTCATGAACCTACTCACTGGTAGAAAGTCCCTGAAGACCACTGCAGCTAAATCATCCAAAGGGTCCTCTCTTACTTATCCTAAAGCTTGGGAATTCCCCTTTCTAGAGGAAATACAAAATTTCAGATCTGTTTCTCATTCCAAGTCAAATTGAGATCAAATATCTCAAGGTTTCCCCAAGAAATAAGATTTAAAAGAATTAATTTGGGAATATAAATACTTGCCAAATACGAAGCAGAAACACAGACAATCACTGGGTCATTTTTGTAGCCTTCCTTTAAATCCTGTCCAGGGTATCCACATCTGCCATAAGGTCTGGACTATGAGGCCAAGACTGCAATACATTCCAAGAACAGAACTGCAGAACTGGGGGAAAAATTAATTAGAATTTTTTTCTGCTAAAAATTTTTAATTTCTGCTCAATGTTTCATTGCTGCTAGCTAACCATGACCTCTACATATTTTTTTTGTTATGAAAATACATATAAAGAATCTGCCCCAAAGCAATATTATTTCAAAAGAAAGCATTTCTCTGGAGAGGGGGAGGTGGTAGAAAGTCTATAAAATATTGTGATTTCAAATATAGCCTTTAAGCTTTGCTAAATTAAGAACAAACAAACAAATAAAAAAACCTACAGAAATAGATATTTCATTTGTCCCAAGTAAGTTTTGGGTACTTTTTCAATTGACTATAATGATACAGTCATTTGGATCAGTTCTTGCACTGATAATTCAAAAGACATGAACTGACAGTTCACAAAATCAATTTTCTAGATTCGTATTAAATGCTTTCTCCACCTTCTCTTCCAGGATTACTTTGTGGCAGCATGTAGCTACTAATTAGGGCTAGAGGGTTCGTGTCAACTCTCTGCTTTCTTAATCCATTTTTGGGACATGAATTTCAAATGTCTGGCCCAAAGAAACTGTCATATATCATGGTGTTGAGTTGCCTACCTGCAAGAGTTTAGCTGTCATCCTGAAGAGTCCCATTGGCATGAGCCAACCAGTGATGCAATTCCTTTGCAAAACTCATTTTCAGTCTCACATCTAATTGCTGCTCTGTGGTGGCTCTTTCAGGGATCAGGCTCAGAGTAATGAAACTCAGGCAGTGCTGTAAAAAGCCACCTCCACACCTCTGCCAGAGCTGTCACTCACTGCAAATATCTTAATGAAAGGGCCAGATCCTCTCCTGGCAGTGGGATTTGCAAGGTCAGCTTGATGAGCCTGTTTTTCTTTTAAGAAGGTCTGATATTGAAGGATATTTTGGATGCCAGCATGCACTGGAGCAGGTTCGTTGTAAATTAGACACCCTGTACATAAAGCTGTCCCTATGAATTGCTCTTCCCTGAGCTGGCTACCAGGTTGTTAAATATTATCAGGACAAAGGCTGAGTACCTTTTCCAAGACACTGCCTTGGTTCCACACACAATGCTGTGAACACACAAAACTTCTTACCCCTGTTGTAAACAGACAACTGCCCCTGTGGGGGTCTTGGCAGGAAAGTCGTTTACAAGAGGTTCCAATTTACAGCTCTGTTTTGTCTCATTGGCTGTTCCACATCATCATGACCAGAGAACATTTGTTTCAGATCCAGCCATCCCTGTTTCGATTTCTTCTTGAGTGTTTCAATTCTCTGGAAAAGGTTGGTTTAAGTCAAACACAAAGATTCCTGCAAATGGAAATGCTTCCTCACTATAATGATTTCTACATGTTTACTGCAGCTCATTCAAGGCATGTTGCTCTTGGATGTAAAGGCCTTGAAGAAGAATTCCTTGAATTCCTCCTTGGTTGTGTACTCACTTTCCTCAGTGATAAGCAAAGGTCAGACTATAGCAAGAAGATGGCCTCTATCAAACAGTGAGATGACATACACTTGTGTTTTTCTTCCTTCCAATATATTTATCTCCTAGTTATGAGGCAATTTGCACTGTAGCCTTCCTGACTTTCTGGCTGGTGAACAGCCACCAATGTGTGGGATACAGCAAGGGGGGTGGAGTGTGGGGAATTGCATCGGTCTTGCTCTCCCCCCAATTTTAAAGAATCTAAATTACATGTTGTTTATCCAATCCATCTCACACTGTGTTTCCTCATTCCCCGTTCCTGGAAAGGTCAGCCTGAAAACTATATTAGTGGTTCTTTTTGAAGAGGCTATTAATCTTTATATAATTCACTGCAATTATTTCAGGGGCAATAACCCATTTCTCCAAACTTTTCTCAGAAACTTATTAACTTGTTAAGTGATCCTAAAAGGTGGGACTGCACTTAGAAATTCACACTGCTTTACTATGAGGCCTCATTTCTGTCTACCTACAGCTCCTTTAATGCTTAGTTCCTTAAAATCAATGTACTAAGGAGCCTGGAGTAGCACGGAGAGAGACTTGTCCCGCTCTAGGACTGTTAGGATCAGTGTTTAACAAATTCTCTCTGTGGGAAATAGGTTGATATCCCACAATCCCTCCTGCCCTTTCTCTAGGCCTCCTCACAGGCATGTCTTTCCAAGGAAACCTGAGGATTTCTTCTTATGGTTGCTCAGGGATTATTCTCTTTTGGTTCCCTGAGGTTTTGTTCATTTTCCACAGACGTTTCTGGCCTGAATACCTCTTACCTGACTACCTGCATTGGGCGGCCAACAGGTTGACTTTTGTGTAATAACATCAAAATTACAAAGGCAAATCTCACCCAACTGGAAAGCAAAAGGTCCAAGACCTAGTGCCTACAACAGACAGTGATCAGGCAAACAAGTTCTTTTCCTGAATCAGACCAAAGACCTTGACCCCAGTTCCCCATGTGTCAGCTCTGTGCCCAGCCACCAAGCACTTCCTCTTTCTGTCTTACTGGCACATTTTCATTTTGTGCAGAAAACAAAATAGGGAGACATTTAGAGACACAGTTCCATGTCAGGAAAATGCCAATTTAAATCCCTGGTCCAAAGTGGACAGAGTGAGTACTTGAACCTGGGGCCTTATATTTCACTTGCGTGCTGCATGCATGAGGATGTGGGATTCAGTCGCACAGCAGACTGCAAATTCCAGTGACACTAGAGGAGCATTATTACCAGACCTGAGACATTTCCATAAAAAAATTCTAATTTTGATGGAAATCAAGAAAATCAAAATTAAAACAAATCTCCAAAAGGCTCTGACAGAAAATCCACCCTAGATGCAATACGGAGAGGGTACTGTTGTCACATAATTTCTGATATAGAGTCTGATATAGAGTTTCCTCCCTACAGAGCAGCATGGCAACTCACAGTTCACAGCCTCTGAGTTTCACTGACAATGCAAAGTGTGTCTGAACACCAGGTCAACGCCTTGTAGATATTTGTCTGTGTCTAGGCAGAAACCTTAGGATTTGTGGGGTCTCTGGAAAAACAACCCCTCCACTCTTTATCAAGATCTGGAGCAATATCCTCCCATCGCTCCTGTTCTGGCAATGTTTTTGGAGCACAGAGATGTCTACGGTCCTTGAAGGCTCTTTCCACCCATGAGGAGTAGAGAATTATCTGGAGCCCTGATACAATAAGGCTTGCAAGGATGGCCTTGTTTTAGGGCATCTGAAGAACTGGAGAGGCCCCCAATTATAGAAAGTCCCAACTTAACCCGTGTTGAACAGGAATTCATACACACATAGCTCCTCAGCCTTGATACTAGGATATAATAAGCAACCTTCAAAGAGAAGGAACTGACAAACTTCCCCTCCTTCTTTTGGTTACTGTCTTCAATCACCCTGTGTCTCAGAAGTCAAGAGCTGAAAAGGCTCTGTCATCCCCAGCCAGCTTGACTTTGTTTGGCCGCAGCTGATAAGAGTGTTATAGGCAAAAATACATCAAGTGCAGGGTCAGCATGGGCTCGTGGGAACAGCAGAGATCTGGCTCTACAGTGCAGAGATGCCTCTGACACATCCCTCCCTACAACAGGAAGGAAAAGTCCCAATTCTCTGTGTGTGCTAAGCAAGATTATTTCACCACACATCCATCTCAACGGATGTGAAGGGGCATCCTCCTTCCAGACAGCCCTGCTCTATTGCACATTTATTCCTAGTGTTGCCCTCGATCTTAGCCGGTGGTGTGGGGATCTCAGGCAACCAGGAGCACTTGAGATAGTACAGGAGATGCCAGCTTTGGCAAGATAAACAGAAGATACAGTACCTGGCTAATTGCAGGATTAATTACATTCATATTTAAAGTGATGCTGGACAAACCAAGCTGCGTCCTGTAGTCAAGCCAACTCTGCACCACGTTGTGTTCCAGAGTCCATAGGAGGAGATGAGGTGAGGCCAAGGACAGAGTGGGAAGAGATGCAAAGGTACCGAGACACCATAAGGGGGTGGGAAGGCAGAAGAAAGAAGAGAGAAGAAGTAAATCATCAGGTAGATTCACGGTGTTGAGGCAGGTCCCGAGGTCAAGCCAGGAAGACAGTCCATGGGTCAGGGTTTGGATCAACAGGGTTTATGCCCACAGATGGGAATGGTTGCGGCTGAGGTGAAATGCAGCATTTATACTGAATGGGCCCATGGGCATGGTGTGCATGGAGGCCCCAGGTGGGGCTGGTCAGGGTCATTAAGGCTTTGTGGTTCTTTCAGGGCGCTAACACTTATGTCCACCCTAGCCCTGAATTTGCATCATGGTAAACATCAGTATCCATTTTGCAGGAGAGTGGATGACTCTGTGCATCCACACATTATGGGAGTACAAAATGAACCTCTTCAGTGATTCCTCTAGAGATTTTTTCTGCTTTATGATTGCATCTGTATGATGTGATTCCTCTAGAATACCATCCCACATAAAAATCAGAGCACTAATTATTCTTTGGGGGTTAGTTGTAGGTTAAAGTCAGTGATTCAGAAACGAAGCTTATTTTTTTTCTTTACCAATGGTTTAAAGGCTGCTGTTACAGTGACCTTGACTAGAGAACCATGAACATGGCCCCACAAAGGGCAAGGCTATGGGGGATGGAAATCCTAATCTCCAAAGCACAACAATAAACAGGTCCCACCAGCAAGCTGATTTCTTGCTGTGACACCGTATCATGGGACTTTGCCTTACTGTGGTGGTGCAGTTTTAAAAGGCTAAAATTAAGCTCCCAAGCAAAGCCATGTAATAGGATGGATTGCCTCCAGATGAGCAAGAGGGTTTCAGATCGAAGTCCAAGCACAAACTCCATTTAACTCTGACCATTTTCTGTGAGCACCTTAAACTCGACATACCGAGTGTCACACATCAGATAGTCCTAGACTGTCAACCTCAGCCTTGCCATTTAGTCTTGACCTGATCTCTTCCATCATAGTAGCCCTCTCTTGGCGACCCTTAGACACAGGATCTTTGCCATGAAAAGTCCTTGCTCTTAGGTTTTACTTATCAGCCTTTTACTGTGCGATAACTGAGCAGCATATAGACTTAGACAGGTTGGCTGATAGGAAAGAGCAGAAGGCTGTCAAGGTAGAATACCACTCAGTGATCCAAAGTCTATGCTAAGATGAACAAGGTGATGTCAGATGATAAGCCCTGGATAAATGAAGAAGATGAACAGCAACACTTACTGCAAAAAAACATGATTTTTTTCCACACCTTTGCATCTTGAGTACAAAATTAATTGTCGGAACCATGAAAGTTTAGCTGCAGAGATACTTTTGCACTCTGTATCCTTCTAGCAACTCAGTTAAAAATAAAAGCTGTGTGCTTTCTTGTGATAGGATTATGCCATGGAACTTCATTTATCCATAGAAAGATACATCTTTCTTAATAGAAATGATCTTTCTTTTCAATAGACATGATTGAAAGAGCAGCAGGAAGCACTAACAGATCGACAACGGTCTTTAACGGGATCTCATCCAGATGCTCTCTCAAGGACCTGGGTGTATGTCTGATTTCCAAATGAGACCTTAGTTCAAGGCTGCAAATCAATCAGCCAGTCTTAAAAACAGCATGAAGACGAAATATCAGTTATCTCCTACTCAGTGTATTTTTGAGTTTGCAGTGTACAGGCCTGGCAAACCTTGCCAAGTTGCCTTCTAAGCTGCTTGCTCAGGAATCAATTAAGCACAAGTGGCAGCAGAAAGTCAAATTATTTATACCTGACAAGACATCTGTGAAACTGAAGGGTCATGGCTCAAAATCCAAGAAAGGAGGGAGGAGGTGGAAGGACTTTGGTACAATACTAGGTCTATATTGTCTTTCAATTACTTTGGATCCAGCCTCAAAAAAGGGTGGATTCCTGTACAACCAGACCTAGAAAATAGAGAATCAGAAATCCATATATGGATTCAGCACACACAGCATCCTGTACCTTCAGGGCACAGCACTCTCATAGTCAGTGCAAGAGATGCCATGAAGCTGTTATTTATCTGGAAATTCTAGCCCTGGGCACTTATTATAAGTTTGAAGTCTTCAAGACTGCATGAATATGGATGCTGCTGAGTTGTACCATGACTTAATTTGGAAGTAGCTGCTTAATTCTAAAAATTTAAGAGATCTTTAACATCGGCCTTTAGACTGAATTGTGTTTTGAGGACCCTGGTTGACTGTACAATCGGATTGTTATTTTCCTGGGGGTCTCTCACAGGGGCTGAAGCTGTCCTATGTTTCCAACAAAACAGAACAGCCATTCATTCCTCTGTCATATGGAGAAACGTGACTGTCCCAGAATAGGGCTGCAGGATACCTCCCTAGCGAGGCCAAGATGAGAGATGCCATGCAGACTCAGATATTTTGGGAAGAGAGACAAAGAGATGCTGTAACCCTCTGAGCAGGGCAAAGGGTTAGAGGATGCAGCAAACAGTTAATCTCTATTTGTGCCCTATGCTGAAATGAACTCTCGGAGGTGCATATTTCCTTATCAGATTTACAAATGTAAGAGTGCGGAGGGACAGATTCAGATAGACCCTCAGGGAATCATCAGAGGTCACCTCCTAACGTCCTTCAAAGACACCACCAAACACCAAAATCTGTTGACTCCAGTGTCTCAGACTGGAGGTCCAGCCAGCCCACAGATGTACAGAGAGCATCCACATGATGCAGAAACGTCCTGCTGACAAGGCAGGCTGTGCCCTTCAAGCCCAAGGCCATAGCTCAGGGGACAAAGTCCTATGTTTCCACCCTGGTAGGGTCATTCAGTCTGACTGGGAGAAAGAACCTGCCAGGAAAAACTGAGTACAGTCAGGCCAAATTCTTATTAGTATCTCGTGCCACATCTGAAGATGAAAGGGAGTTTTCTTCCAAGTCTAATGCATTCTTGAAGGTGGTTCCCAGATAAGTAGCAGGCACTCTAGAGATGTTATGTTTTGAAGAAGTTTCCAACTCGAAAACCTGCATCAGAAACCACTCATGAAAGTTCTTTTACTCGAGCCCTGATAGGAGAACTGGATCCACTCAGATTTTCTCTGAAGCAGTGTAACAGCATTTACACCTTAAAATATTTTATTGTGAACTTCTGTTGTTCTCTCATAAATAGCAGAGATACTGTACAGATTCATTTACATTCCCTGTGAAAAGAATAGCAGCCAATTAGCAGCCAAGGCAAATCCTGTATTGTAGTATCCTGTATTGCATTGCCTGGCAAACAGTAGCAACAATCCTGAAAAAGTTTTCACCCCTGGGTGTTGTTATCTCTGTTGTCATGATCTGATACTCTTTTCTTCTAGAAAATAGAAGACATTTCAAGATCTGTTCCTCCTTGATTTAGCTCTATTTATTCTTCAGCACTACTTTTTTTCTTCTTTTCTCAGCTCCTTAAAGAGTTGTATAATCTGTTCTGTGTTCTTACCTAGTTTAAGAAGAACTGTAATTCATTCCAAGGAAAAAGAAATAATGTCTCTCAATCACAGAAGATTTACTTGCACACGCTGTTCTGTGTTCTTACCTAGTTTAAGAACTGTAATTCATTTCAAGGAAAAAGAAATAATGTCTCTCAGTCACAGAAGATTTACTTGCACACGTCACAAGAACATTAAGGGGGACTTTTTTGTTACTGTCTCAAAGGTATCTTTGAAAAAATTCCTCTTCCGCGTTGGTTACTCTCCATCTTTAACTCTGAGGTGGTTTGTTGAGGTTGGACTTCCAGACTTCTCCTTGGTGTTTGGTGCATTACAGATCGACTGGGCTGAAGAGTCACTGTAGGGAGAATTTAGAAATTGTTGTTTTATGAACACTCCAAATTCTAACATCTAAGCCCCTAATCTTTTGCTAACAAGGCACAAAGTGGCACATGGTCATTATCACAGCCTGGCTGGATCTTTTCCCAGGAGAACAACAAAGTTGTCCATAAATAATGTACCAAACTAAACCTGGCTTCTGACTAGTTTGTGCTCTTACCCTTGAACGCTCCCATCACTGGAGAGTGCAGAGTGTTTGCAGGGTTATTTCTGGGTGCAGACTGGCTGGCCAGCACGTCCGCCCCAAGTGACGAGCCAGCTGCCATTAGCCAGAGCAGGCAGCGGCTGCGCTCTGCTGACCTCTCAGTCACGGGGGATACTGGTTTGGGTTTCTCTTTTCTTCTGTGCTGCTGATTTTCAGAAAATAGAGTGGAAAACAACTTCTCTCTGACATCTCAGAGGAAGCAGGAATAAGAGACGGCACAGTCACGTAAACCCTACTTCTTTACCAAACACAAACAAAACAAAACAAATCAGACCAGAAGGAATCACTGTGAACTCAATACAATCAGTTGTCCTCTGGAAAGTGCCAAGGTTTGAAAGCATTTTCCCCTAGATGTTGGTCAAGGAAACTAGATGTTAGTTCAGGATTTTAAGAAGCCAGGAAGACCCGCAGGACAAAGGAAGTTTGAGTTGCAAGGGAATATCCGCAATAGCATCCATAGTACACTGTTCTGTGTCTTCAGAGTACTGAATGGTTAAAGGTTTAGTAAACCATGTTTTAAGACGTAGTTATCAAAGCTCAGGAATGACCATTGGGGCTGAAAACAGCTTTAGTCAAAGTGCCATTTCCATTAGAGAGTAACAGATAAATAAATGCTCTCCACAGAGCAAACAGGAATCGTAAAGATATTGTACAGGAGCCTGCTAGGCCAAAACCTTGGATCTAACCTCAGCAGCCTTGTGGTGGTCCAGGAGCAGAGTGACTTCCTTGAGATACAAGAAGAATTGCAGACCCCAAATGCGTGAGGAGCTCTCCTGAGTTGCACTGCCTGGGATCTGCTCAGCCATAACAGTGAGCAGTTTGCAATGAAGCACCAAAACGACTGTGTTTCCCATGGAAACATGTTCTTCGGCAGGGCTATGAATAGCTCTCCCCGCCGTCAGCTATGCAGGCAGCCTACATCTCCCCTCGCCTCAGGATGAACGGCAGCAATTTGTTGCCCTCTCAGTTTTGATAAATCAAAATTATTTGTGTGTCATGTATTTGGTGCTTTCCCTCTATGAAAGCTGGAACTGTCTGTATTCAGGCTGACAAAAGGAACACACAGTACAGGAGTCTGCCTACAAAAGAGAATTGCAGCAGACTTACAAAAATAACTTCTACAAAACTGATGCATGATTTGGGGGCATTTTATCTATTCGGAGTTTATCTAAAAATACATTTAAAAAATCTGAAAATGCTCCAATGTTTAGCCGTGTCAGTTAAGGGGAAAGAAAGGGGAAAGAACAAAAGCAGAAAAGAAGAAATGACAAAACATTTTAGGTGATGTTCCCAAAGCCAGACAGGCTTAATTGGCAATTAGGATTTAAAAATGGTAATGAAAGACAAAATAAGAAGAGATTAGAAGAGATCATAACTTGAAGATAAAACAGCATGCAAATTGCATGATACAACTGGAAAAAGTTCAAAGATGGGCAAAAAAATGATGAGCAAGGCAATGGGATGGCTTCCTACATGAGAGTTAGACTTCTGTTCTGGAAAAAGGGAACTGAGATATGAGCAAGATCTAGCAAACAGGGCTTCCAAACACACCAAGGGAGAGAGTCCTTTATACCTGGTGTGCATCAGTTGTCAGACTCCTGGCTGTGGCTTGTTGTGATCTGTCAAAGTGTACATGGATTCCCAGCGGAGTTGGAGAAGTTCAGAGAAGACAAATCCACTGAGAGCTACTGGGTACATAGAAACCACATCTAGCTCAGCGTGTCCATAAGCAGCTTAAATGTCTTGAAAGAATGTCTTGAAAACGTCACACACTTCTGCAGTTCTCACTCTCTTCTCCTGACCAAGGCTTTCGGACACTGTCAGAGACAGGATCCAAAGCTGGAGGAATCTGCTCCAGCTGGAGGAAGCTGGAAGCTTATGCTCAGTGTGGCATGATCTCTCTCCTATTTTTGAGTCTAGTAGCAAGCTGAAAACCTTACTTTTCATTTGGATCTACAACACTGTAACAAAAAGGGGAAAAAAAAAAAAAGCTCTCGTTAACTTGAGAGCGATTCAAAAAACAGATAGGATGGTTTGGGAAATAGCCCGAACCCATTCTTCCTGTCCTTGCTTTGGGGGTAAAAGAGCCCCAAAATGCGGTGCTATAACAAAGTTACTTTGACTTCATGTAGTGTTGCTGCACCAACACTCCTTCCCAATAGCACCAGGGTGGGGGGAACGAGGCAGCACCTCACCAGTGTGAGGCACCTCAGGGGCAGTGACCGTGTTCGGGGACCTGGCCCCGGGAAAGGCTGAGGGCACCAGGTGTGGGTCTGACTTGCAAAAGCTGCTGTAACCAGATAGCACGAGCCATGCAGCTCCTGCTCCTCAGTGTTTGATCTTCAAAAGCCCAGGTGGAGCAGCTGGCTTTACACAGCCTGGGCAAAACACACTTTGATGTCTCCAGAATCCCCTCCCTAAGAGCAGTCAGTGCTAGACTCCCTCTGCCAAAGCCCAGCCACAGGGTCCTGCAGAGCCTGTCCCTCGCCGTGCCAGGCAGGACCCGGGCAGGCCTGTGCTCTGTGGCCATCAGCCTCCCCCACCTCCCTCCCTCTGCCTGAAGTTTTATTTGTTTATTATTTTCCTCTCCTTCACGGGGCCGTCTTGCATTTTTTCCCACTTCACCCTCCTCCTCCATCCCAGCCCTGCGCTTTGCTTATTGGTCACAGCAGGGAGAGCCCTGTGATTTTCTATAAAACCAATAGCTCCATTCAGAGAAACCTCAGCAAATCACCAGGAGGAAGAAACATCCTCTTGCACACGAGCTCATGCACAGAAGCCAACACAGGATCCAAACTACTGTGGCTCCCCCAGGGCCCACAGAACATGCTCAGCTGCCTGCTCAGACAGAAGGAGCCATAAGGGGGAAAGAAGCTGATACCAGAAGCATCAGAAGTTCAGAGCCACGAGGAAGGTAACTTATTTTACCGGAAAATCTTTGCTCTTCCATGCACTAATTCTCAAGCAAAATGATTGTGCTTCAATGTGAATTTTTGCATGTTCGTCTTCCTCTATGGGCTTCCAATCTGGGTGAGATGTTAAAGGGATCGTGGTGCCTGAGCAAGGTCTAACAGGTGGGTAGGGAGAGGGTGCATGAGCTGGAAAAGGAGTCCAGGATATTTCTAGATGAAAGCTTTAATCCTGCCTCTGCTCTGGGAACAGGTTGTGTTCAGGTCGGGAGAGAAGTGTGGAAGTGATATAAATATGACCTTTTTTTTCTCCTCACTCAAAGCTTTAATCCTGCCTCTGCTCTGGGTTGTGTTCAGGTTGGGACAGAGGTGTGGAAGTGATATAAATATGAGCTTTCTTTTCTCCCCACTGGTGGCATTTTCCCTGAAGGAGATGTTGAACTTCAGGAAAGGTCCCTTTTGCGCTTGGTGAGGTTAGCCTTGCAGGAGAACACACGCTCTTGTGCTCCAAGTTGCTCCTGAGTGCAGCAGGTGCCCTGCTACGGGCAGGCAACGTGCGGTGAGGAGTGGAGGGGTTGAGATGAGCAACCTCCGTGGGAGGAGCTGCCTTCTCCTCTACCTGTGCACATCACCCTTCAGGTGAAAGCAGGGTGCAGGGGAGGCCAGCAATGCTTGTCAGTCTAACCTCATGCCTGGGCATTATTCTCCTGATGTCCCTGTCATAACTCCAGGGATTCAGCTGGGTTTTGGACCCAGCACAGCCAAAGAATGATCTTCATTTTTATGTGTTCAAGCCATTTACTGAGAAAGGAGCCCAAGTCAGTGCAGGTGTCACTTCAGGTACACGGTCAGTTCCTCAAATGATCAGCAACAGGAGCAAGGCAGAGCGGATTTTAGGTCAAGTGATGCTGTCGTTGGCTTTACATCTGCTGGGTGGTGAACAAGCCCACAGACCTGCATTTTTCCTGTCACTGACAGAGGGTGATCCTCTCCTTTTTGTCTAAGCACTCTGAGATATGTGAGAAGAGAGGCAATATGGAGAGGAAGAAGTAAATGAGCTAAAGGGCTGTTGAACAGGAGAAAACAATGCTCCTTTTTTTACTAAATCCTTGGGTTTTAATGCAAGAGGGGGGAAAAGAGGATTTTTTTTTTTTTTTGGAAATGGCTCTGCAACTGCATTGTCGAGAGGACAGGCCGGATATAGCGAGTTGTGTCCTGTGATCCTTACTCACATGAGCTGTTCTGCCAAATACCCAGGGGCTGAACAGCCACATCGAGCTCTGTAGTTCTGCATCCGTGAGAGCAGAGAGGAGCAGCCCAGCCAGCAAAAGGCACAGGACACGGCTTTCTGGAGATGCTCTGTAACCATTCTGTCAGCTTCTGGCTTCAGGAACCAGCATCTTTCTTAAAGACCCCAGCCCGGCCTGATGACTGCATGGGTGCCCAAATGACAGGCGCTTCTGCTGTCCTCTGCTGCTCACTGGCCCTAGAGAACCACAGACAGACGCTGATTTCTATGTTAGGTCTGCACCTAACTTAGGGGGACATGCTGAGCCCAGAGGAGGTTCTAGGACCTTCATTCTTCATGGTGGAAGTAGGTGGAACTGCCTGCTAACGACTCCTCAGCTTTCATCAATATCTCTCCAAAGAGTTGGGGTTTTTGGGTTTGTTTTGTGGAAGGAGGCTCCTTACCCAGATTCCTTAGTAGCCAGCTGTTCTGCAGCCTCTCTTAGTCCCTCCCCATAGCATTTTATATTGGCTAACCCAGGTGATAAGCTGGTACCCCACCATCCATCCCTTCCTTAGGCACTTAGTTCTCCCCATGTGAGATGGACAGGAAGGGCTGAGGGTTTCCCCAGTCTTAAGATAACTTTGTGCTTAGGATTTACAGACCTATAGATTTTTGAGAGCTGAGTGAGGCATGAGTGCTTTTCCCAGCTCTCCTGGCGAGTCTTCTCTCTAAATGCTCTCCAAGTCATTGAAAATGGCTTTCTTTCCACCACAGGCAAGCAGGTAGCTTTGCAGTGTCTGTTCTGGCTCACACCAGTGGGGACTATCTGCTGGTTAAGCTTGCAAAGCTGTTTTGAGTGCACAGATGAAAGGCACAGTGAACACTCAAGATGACTCTGCACGACTATTTTAGCAGATAAAAGCAAGCTGGTTCTAAGCTGAAAAGTGATGGGATCTTTTACTTTCCTCTGTGAAGCCATAGCTAATGTGCCATTCTAACTTGAGGATTTCAAATAGAAACACTTTTAAGATGCCTTGCTATAATGGAGCTAAAAACTTAATTATCCATTTCATGAGATCTGTTTGAACTGTGATTGAAGGAACTTGAATATTTTCTTGTCTCTTTGACATGCAAGTGGGAATAAGTTTTAAATTTCTTCCTAAAGCTTGTTTACAGCTTAAAGCATTCAGGAACTGACTGAAGGATGTAAAACAGTCAGAAAAAACTAAGCCAAATCAAAGATTTCTTGGCACAAGTAACAGGGTGAAACAGAAAAAAAAGATATGCCTGGTTAGACTGGTTCACTGGGAAACAACCCAGCTTCACACGGATTATGCTGGAGTCTTCTGAACAACCAGAAATGCACAGGCATTTCTACAGAACCTGATTTGTGTCTCTCACACATGCGAGGATACAGATGCAGCTGTATCTAGAGGATCTGTGTTTGTGCATGGCACTATGCTGCTGCCAACATGCAGTGCCATGAAGAGATTAAGACCTGGGATGTGCTTTGAGATCTGTAGGTCTATGAGCAGGCTAAATGTCCTTTTAAAGATCCTGTGTAGCAAAGTCATCCCATGCACAGACTGGCAGGATGCTGATAGCTTCCACTAGCTTTCTGGTCTCATAGCCAACCAGTGGCCATATCTGGATCATCCAAAAGCCACTTCTGTAAATTTTTTTATCATGCCAGAACAACACTACAGCCATCCTAAAGCCTCTCAAAAGCCACAGGTGTTTGTGGAGCAGCAATGTGTCCAGTTCTGTTTGGAAGCCCTTTCTGAGACTTGCAAAGCAGAATCTGCTCAGGGGATATTTACTCCAGCCTTGGTCAGCTCAGCAGTCAAAACTGCAAACAACAGGGAGATTTATATCCCTAGGAATTGAGCTGAATGGCATAGCGGTTTGGGGAAGGAAGTGGTTCAATTAACAACGATGAAGATGGAGAAGGAGAGGGGATTCTCTTTGCACATAAATTGGAATAAGATGTCAGGTATTGATACAGCATTTCTGGAAAAGCCCTTGTGGTATTTTCCCAGTATGGTTCCCAGCAAGGATATGTTGAGTCTTTACTCTTTGCACTAAAAGATGGCACGTGGATCTGTTGATCTAACCAGTTTCCACCCCTTATCCATTTCTTCAACTACAGATTAAATCAAGACCCAAGCAAAGACATACCATGAGCCTTGTAAGGAATCCTGCACCAGGACTCAGCTGGGCTTTGCCATTTCAGCCTTCAATGGCGAGAATCCCAGCTCCTGCAGCTCTAGCCGCTTCTCTGACTTTGTTCTTCTCAGGGGCATGCGGCCAGACCTCAAGGGCTTTCCAGGAAAGCACCATTCCCTTTGAGGTGCTTAGCCAAGGGCAAGCTTATGGTCTTGTCCACCCAAGCCTCTTCCAGGATGTCAAATTTTCAAACCACTCCGAGAGTCTCCCCAGGAGCACTGAGACTGAGGCACCTCTGCTGCCTGTGTGTGTGAAGCCTGCAGATATTAGACACATCTTCAAGTACATTAACACCATTGTGTCCTGCACCATCTTCATAGTGGGAATCATTGGGAATTCCACGCTCCTGAGGATCATTTACAAGAACAAGTGCATGAGGAATGGACCAAATGTCCTCATTGCTAGCTTGGCCCTTGGGGACCTTCTCTACATCCTCATCGCTCTGCCCATCAATGTGTATAAGGTAAGTTGCATGTAGCGTGAATGTCACATCAGCCTTGCAATTGCAGGAATGAGCGCGGCTCCCGCATGTCCAGTCCCTGGGCAAAATCCATCCTCTGCTCTTCACTGCAAGCTCCGTTTTTGCAAAGGAGAGGGGGAGGCTCATAATTTAATAATTTAAAACCCCAGGAAGAGAATCACTTGTGGTCCCATAACATTACAACCCGAAATTGATTTCAGCCGAGCAAATACTGTTCTTTCTGTGCACTGGAGAAAACTCTCCCAGCACTGCTCAGTAAGCTGGCCTCAAGCAAATATGTGTCTTATCCTAGCTAAGATTGAGGACTCATTCAGGAATAAACAGCTGCAATTATAAAATAAAGGCTTTTTAAGAGACACTGCTCCCCAAGCTGGAGAAAAAGTGCATGACAAATAGGCAGGTCGACCTGAGCTCTGCATGCCACACCAAGGCAGAGAGGGCTGGGCAATGTGGGCGTTAGACCTGAGGCACAAGTTAAGAGCAGAAGTTAGGCTGCAACATCTGTGTGATGTGCCTGGACCATTGCAGCTACTTCTTGCCTGCCAAATGAGAAAGTTTTTGGTGGACTGGAATCATTGGGGACTCAGGATTATAGGAATGGCTGGAAGGATGCCTTAGAGCTCAGTCGGCTTTGCTTGTGGGGAAGTCTTTAATCTTCAGCCTAGAAAGCAAAAATTGAATCCTAGAGCGTTCCTGGAGCAAACAGGCCAGGTAGCAGGGAGAAATTCAGAGCAGGAGGAAGATGTGAATATGCTGACTGTGAGAACCACCACCCATGGTTGTCATTCTGGTCACTCTGAATAGATACATTTTTAACAAAATTGCATCAAAAACTAGACGGATTTTAGATCCAAAAAAATCTTTTGAGGGAAGTAATTCTGCCAGGTTCTCCAGGTGGCCAAGTCTGAAAGCCAGACAGTCCTCTCTGATACCAGTACATGGATCCACACACAGGATTTCAGTCACACGTGAGTCTCCTCCTATCATCAGCTGAGAAAACAGAGTAGCTTGTGGCCAACAACACTGGCCTCTCTTCCACACTCCTTCACTCTTCCTCCTCCTTCATGGATTAGAGCAAAGGCCTTGTATACAGGGCAGCTCATTCTTAACACAAGCTGTTGGTCTGGAAATATTCAGCCATTTCAGAGCTGCAAGTAGCACAACTTGCAGCTGACGCAAGAAAAGGCCAAGATATTTTGTCCATGCTCAGTCCTTGCATTAATGTTTCCTGCCTTTTGGTGGGAAAACTGGGCCAAAAGCCCAGAGACAGGACTCTGTTCCAGCCATACACTGATATTTCCCAACTGATGCTTTTGATTTTCCTAGTCCACTTGAGCATCTCCCTCTGCCTTCTGAACCTCACCTTCCAGCCACCTATTGGGGAAGCTGATGCTTCTTTGAGAAGCCCAAACTATAAGCCATGTGATTCTAAGAGTAGTCCAGTTGCCTCATTTGTGCTGTGTCTTCTTATGAGACCAACTTGATTCTTTTCAACTGGTGGAGTCTCTGTTCACAGACATTTGGGGTCTGAACTTGTTTCTTTGTCCAGTAAGCAACTGGGAAGATTGGGTGCAATTTGGTTCTCTGAAGAAACAAGACAAGAAATCAAGTTAAGTTCATTGTCCACTGGATAAATCCTGATCCTCTTGAAATCCACTTAGAAACAAATGTTGCTTCTTTGGCTGTATCTGAGAACAAAAGCCCCTTCCTTTTTGATAGTGACCTAAAGCGCAGGCTTTTAGGACACACACTCATCCAAAACCACGCAGAGTTTGGATTCAGCACCTGGTGTCTCGACCATCCTTCCAAATTTATTTTACAAGTCCTCGGGAAAGTAAATGGTTCCCAGTTCTACATAAAGCACCAGAGAGCACGCACCGCATAATCCCAGGGGAGGTAACCTCAAAGCTCTTTCAGTTGCTCTTTGTGGGCTTCTCTCACCCTGCGGGTAACCACCTCCTATTACGGGAAGCTGGACATGGTTTCCCAAAGCAGTCTGTTAACCCTGTGGTTCTTCCCCAGCTCTTGGCAAAAGACTGGCCCTTTGGCGTGCAGGTGTGCAAGCTGGTCCCGTTCATCCAGAAGGCATCAGTGGGCATCACAGTTCTCAGTCTTTGCGCCCTCAGCATTGACAGGTAATAAAAAAACTTCTATTGCTGCATTGCCTGCCTGGAACATACTTAACCATGGCATGTCCCTTCATTGTCACCAACGGACGGAGTGCAGGGCAGCCTGTTTTCACTCCAGGCTAAAATTCAGGAAGGGCACTGAATGCTGTCACACAAAGTTGATATCCACCAGGAACTGACTCTTCTTTGTGGAGATACAGCTCAAATATTGCCAAAAAAACATTGAGGGAATGAGCATGACATGTTGGAACATGCTGGGTTGATGGGATGGGTGGCACCTCTCCCAGTGGAGTAGGGCAGATACACACAGGACCAGGATGCCTACTATCACACTCACCCTTTTGGTGGTGTCTTATAAGCCCATTTCTGATTCTTCTCATTCCACTGAAGGATGCTCCTGGGTCTGTTTCTGTTCAGAAATTAAGGAGGAAGAGGTAGGAGAAAGGGCCTTTGGAAATAACTCTTAATTTCCATCTTATCAACCTCTTCCTGTTGTTTGTCTTGCTTCTCTCTGTTCCCTCCCTCTTGTGTTTCCTCGTGTTTGGCAGGTACCGAGCAGTGGCTTCCTGGAGTCGGATCCAGGGGATCGGAATTCCCATGTGGAAGGCAGTTGAGGTGACGCTCATCTGGGTAGTGGCCATTGTGCTTGCAGTCCCTGAAGCTATAGCCTTTGACATGGTGGAGCTCAACTACTGGGATCGGGACCTGTGGGTGTGCATGCTCTCCGCCGAGCAGAAATCCAGCTTCATGATGGTGCGTACTCTGCCCAAATAGAGCTGCAGCATGAGAGAGCAAGACAGGCACATGGGGCATCCTCCCTCATGGTTTACACAATTTGGTGCTTCTGCAGATGGCTTCTAGCCATCAGGGTGAACGTGGGGAAAGCAGTATCAGACAAAACAAGGGAGGCCCGGCATTGTACTGACACAGGGCGGTCTTGCTGCCAATGTGGGATCAAAAAATGGGGAGCTGGACCTTAAGCTGGCTTGTGTTCACTGTCCACTTCAGAAGGCTGTGCCCCATCTCAGTAAGCTTCAAAACCCACGTCACTGCCATGACAGATCAAGGGACAGCTCCAGAACCATCTGCTTGAGTAACAGTTAGCACAAGACCAGCTAAGGGACAGAATGGGAATTAAAAAGGCATACAAACTTCCTGCCTGTCTGCCAAAAGAAGCTCCTTTCAGTTGCCTCTTTGGCAATGGACTGGCTGCTGTGGGAGTGAGGTGTGCTGGAGCATGTGACCTGAAATTTTCTGAGACACCAGTTTTGGGAAAGAGAATCCAATATACACTCAAAACAGGGGTTGTTAACACTTTCTCACATCAGAAGTGTCAGAATGGTCTGATGTTGGTCAGCATCAGGCTCAGCTGCCAGGTCAGCTCATGCCTCAGCTACCCCCCCATGCACACACACCCTCCTCCTAGGTTTCTAACTCATGTCCCTCTCTGTTCTGCATGCAGTTCTATCGTGACGTGAAGGACTGGTGGCTTTTTGGCTTCTACTTCTGCCTCCCCTTGGTCTGCACCGGCATCTTCTACACCCTCATGTCTTGTGAGATGTTGAGCAAGAGAAATGGAATGAGAATTGCTCTGAATGACCACATGAAACGGGTAAGGAACAGAAAGGCAGAAACCCAGGTATTTCCTCAAACAGGACAGAGCTGTAGAAGGGGAGAACATACTCTAGTTCCTGTAAAGGACACACATGACCTCCACAGAGATCAACAGCTGTCAGCAAATCAATGCAGGTACATGGAATAAATGAGGTATAGGGGCCTTTAGTTTTACAAACTCCCATCCCAGAGATAGCTAGAACAACTAGCTTTAATACCACGAATCAACTTAATTTTCAGTTTCTTATGGTTGTTATCTCTAGCTTTGCTCTCACACTGTCAAAGTGGACCATACACACACAGGAATAGCTTACTGTTCTCTTTCCAGAAAGATCCTTTGAGGGTGATATGTGAACAGTGATCATGTTAATGCAGTGTGAAGGGTGGATGGGTGAGGTACCTCTGTCCTAGGGAACAATCCTACTGAAGTCAGACACCAACACTGTGTATGTATATGAAGCAGCCCTTCCTGCAACCCAGGTACCATGAGGATATAGAGACCAAGAAGACCTATAGGCAGTGCCTTGTCTCAGAAGAGGTACTGAGCCCTCATTAGGTGATCAAAATGACTTGAAGGGCTCCTGCTCAGAGGGGGAAGGTGATGCTTTGCTCCATCTGCTTTCCTATGCTTGGTGACATCATCCCTTCTCCTCTGACCACCTTCTCCTCGCAGCGCCGGGAGGTGGCCAAGACAGTGTTCTGCCTAGTGGTGATCTTCGCACTCTGCTGGCTGCCGCTCCACCTCAGCCGCATCCTGAAAAAGACCATCTATGACCAGATGGACCCCAACAGATGTGAACTGCTCAGGTAGGGGCCCCATCATGGTGCACCCCTCATGTTGGCAACATGTCCCTGTGGGCACTGGCAGGGACATTGTTGGGTTTATGTCAGACTCATGGAGTTGCCTTCCAAAACCCTACCTGTTTCACTGGTTCCTTTCCTAAATGTCATTGCCCTTCTAATAGGCACAGAAAGAAGGGGTTGGACACTCTGAGAGGAAGGAATTTCCCATTTTTCAAGCTCTCTGTAGTGAGACAATCTCGCCACATGGTATATGCCTATCTTCCCCTCTCCTTCCTACTCCTCACACCAGAGTCCAGTTCTGGCTAGACACTGTTGCTGCGAGTCTGAGAACAACATGGTCACACCAAAGGAAAGCAGATCCTGTGATCTTGGGTTCCTCAGTAAATGACCCTCGCAAGAAAAAGCACTGTGCAATGGGCTCAAGTACAGGAGGGCTGCTCTGTGCTTTCCTCCATGGTATCAGTCATTGGCTCTTTGTGGAAGCAAGTTCCTGGGGCAGGCAGTTTGGAAAACCTCTCTGTTCTCAGCTCGGCTTCCAGCATGTTCATCCCTTTCTTTTCCCTCCTGCCTCAGTTTCCTCCTCGTGATGGATTACTTTGGGATCAACATGGCCTCCCTCAATTCCTGTATCAATCCTGTGGCTCTCTACTTTGTCAGCCGGAAATTCAAGAACTGCTTCCAGGTAGGAGCGACCCCCCCGAAGTTCCTGGCTCTGACAACTACACACTTGGCTGGCAAAAGCCAGAGGGCTTGATCACCAGTGAGGAGGGTCTCTGTGAGAGGGGCAAGTCCAAAACGCCTGTCCAAATTGCAGAGTCTGCTGCCTGATATAAGCACAAATGTACTCAGAGATGCTGACGTGGGCTGATGCTACTTGTTCCAGTCGCCTCCTAATTCAACACACATGGCCCTGTGATATAAATCTGGATCATCCCATCCTGATGGCTGGGGGCACCGTCCAATACAGGTTGCTTCCTACTGAAGTAGGGAGTGGGTCTCCTTTAAAATTCCAGCCAGTTACTCAGATAGAATTCAAAGGGGCAGCAGAGCCCTAAGAAAGGAAGAGACAGGATGGGATGGGAGAAGATGGGAATTGCTTCCCAGCTGCTGTGGTCAAAGGAGGACTTGAGATCAGCTGAGCATTACCCATATTTTCTGTCCCACAAGAGCGAGAAAACACAACTGCAAAAAGCACCCAAAGTTTTCAAGATTTCCCGAGAGGTCTGGGATCTTTGTTTCCAATCCACACCAGCCCTAAGCTTACTCTGAAACATTCACTCCCATCAGATCAATAGGAGAGCTGGGCTCAGAACGTGCAACCTGCAGTTCCCAGCTTAATGCTGTGCAGGTTGACTTGCCAACGCTATGGCAATATTTCTCCCTCTATTACCCTGTAACCCAGCTTTGTAACTTCTCTCTCTACCTTCTTGTCTCTTCACAGTCTTGTCTGTGCTGCTGGTGCCAGAGACCAGCTCTGAGCATCACGCCAACGGATGAGAAGGGCTCTCTTGGGAAATGGAAAACCAATGGGCAGGAGCTTGGCCTGGACCGTAGCAGCTCCCGCTTGAGTAACAAGTACAGCTCTTCCTAAAGATGGGCTGCCCACAGGGCAGGGACGAGAAGGGACTGTGACAACATGGCAGGACATCTCCATTTCTCTTGCCCAGCCATTTCCTGGCTGGGCCTGAATCGTTCTTGCCTTCCTGTTATAACCCGCCTGGAAGGAGCTGCAGCAATTCACTGACCCCAGGACTAGCTCTGAATATGGCCTCCGAGCCCCACTTGTCCATCATCTGGTTCAAGTTGCCTCTGAGGGAGAGGGAAGAAGGGGATTTGAATCTGTTGTAGGGGTTTTCATTTCCCTGTAGGAAAACCAAGCAACTTAACAGCCATTTGTCTATAAGGGGGAAACACTGAGTGGGAAGATATGTGTGCAAAAAGGGAAGAAAGGTTGAGATACGATCACTTGGAAATGGATGTGGGATGGGAAGGAGAGGGTGAGTAACATGAATGGCAATTTCTAGCTGAGAAAGCAAAATCAAAGCCAAAGCTACAACTCTCATTATCTCCCTCTTTGTTCATGGGACAATTTTTCCCTGGGCAGAAAGCCAGCATAAGACCTAGGCAACAAATAGGTCTTACTGAAGCCAGTAGCCTGTATTCTCCAGCTATGATTTGGAGGGATAGGCAGCAACTCAATCTCATTGCATGACCAACCTGCCCTGAGGAACCTTCCTCTACCTGATCCTGGGAAATCTAACCTAGGCTCTCTTCCTGACAATGAAGTTCATCCCACTTGTGTATGGCACAGAAAAATGATTGCATGTGTGTATGACAGCAAGTCTTGGGGGACCAGAGATCCTTGGTAAAGCTAATGGCAACTTCCTCTAAACCATCTGCTCCAGCTTCCCCTTCCCCAAGCACAGCTTAGCTCCCTTCTAGCCAGGCACTGTAGGTGGCCCAAAGTGTTGCCCTTCCATGGAAGAGCTTGTAAATCCGGTAGAGGGAAGGCAGAGTTCTTAATCTGGATAAGCCTGGTACCAAGCCACCAGCCCTTACCTTTCAAGCCCCTTTCGTAACCAGAAGCAGCTAATTCTTTGCCTGACACAGGATGCAAGTGAGAAGATCAAGGAGTTGAGCCCTTCTCAAGAAGCACCCAGCCTTGCTCTGCAGTCTTGAACAGCGGGAAGTCCCACAGTCTTCTTCAGTCATTGCCTCCCAAGGGGACTGTCTGCAAGGCCACTGCTCTGAAAGGAAAAAAAGAGGTGACCCGGGTTTGGATCAGGGGGTCAGGATTTGGTCTTCCCCCTGCTAGCAAGGCAGGGTGGCAGTGAGGTTGAACTTCAGTATGTTTTGGCCATGGCCAAAAGCTTCTGAAAGCTTCAGGGCATTTGTAAAAAGGACAGAGATGTTTGTTCTCAAGGCCAAATAAGGTTGGAAAAGGTGATGGTGAAGGTCTGATTCCAGCCCAAATTGCTGCTGGAGCTAATGAAACACAGCAAAGAACTTTCACAAATTTACTCCTTAAAACAATTAATCCCTGAGTGGTTTTCCCAGCATGACTTTCTAAAAATCATTGAGCTTGCATCTCTTGCTGACAGGACAGGAAAACCTGCATGAGAAAATTTTAGTAACCAGGATTTTGATGCTTTTTTTTTTCTGACTTTTTTGTTCTTTTACTTCTTTTCTCCTTCCTCTTTCCATTTTTCCTCTTGTCACCGAAAAACAAGGAGAAAGGAAAAATGGAGATGAGAAAAGGCCTGCAAATAAACCTAAATATTTTCAAACCTTTTTGTTTTTTTTTTGGCTTAGCAAACACCAATTAAAAAAACGTAAAGACAGCATGTTCCCTACAGTCTCACATACCTACTAGAATAGATTTGCCCCTATCAATTTAACAGTGTCTAGCTGGCTGCATTTCTCAAAGGAAGTAAATGCAGAAAAATGACAAATCATGAAATTCCAGCACAGATGTTCTCTTAGCAGAAGGAATTTTTAAATTACTGTACTTTCTTGTTTTTTAAAGTGAATTCTACATGCTTCCACATTTGTCCACATTCCCATGCAAATGGAGCCTGTGACTTGAAATCAGTCCCTTCAGGGGCACAGCAGTGAGTGAGACAGTGGATCCCAAACTGGCAAATTCAACTCCAGGCAGCCTAACTCCCTAGCAGCCTCCTGGTGGGACATGGCAGGTCTTCTCCTAGCCAGGACCAGCACTGCTTGGTTGCTCCAGTGTGATTTGTTCCAGGTGAGCATCTCTGCTATTGCTCCTCTGTCAGTACTTCCTAGGCCTCCTGCACTCCTCTGAGTGGGTCTAGACTGCTCAGGAGGTGCCAGAGCAGCTGCTCAGTGCTGCTGGCTAGAAGGGATGGTGGTGAAAGCCAGATGGAATCCCATGACCTTTCCATCTGCTGCCACGTACATCACCAGAAGACTTCCAGTAGTTGGAAACTCTTGACTGGTTGCTTCAAACAAGGGCCTGCTTAACAGGCCACACAATGAAGATGTCCTTGGAGGTGTCAGTTCCTGTCAGGCAAACAGGTGACTAATGGAAACACAACCGTTCCAACAGGAGTTCTTTGAAAGTCTACCTCACCTGAAATGTCTGGTCATTAGGTCACAGGTTGAGCCAACAATTTTCTCTTTTGGGGTCCTCATTGCCCTGCATAAACCTGGGATATAGCCCAGGCTGTTGGGGAGTCCACACTGGCGGTCTCATAGGTGGGTAACAATCTGCAGGAGAGCAGTTTTCTTTAGAAATGGGATTCAGGAGGGATGTGGAGACCAGCCCATTGTGCCAAGATAGAAAGAGGAGGATACTTTTCTCTTGAGGAAAGAGATACTCTTGACTGGGGACACAGGAGTCTGCTGGAATAAAACCTGTGCCTCCAGCAGGCAGGAGAGAGCATCAGGCTCTGCACATCCTTCCAGTAGGGAAGCCAAGAGTGACCAACCAGTGAAATGGCAAAAGCGAGAAAGAAGTTTATGAGTTTAAAGCTGCAAACTAGTTGCTCCTGTCCTCCTTGTTGCAAAATAAAGCCAGTCCCAACTGGTAAGAGTCAACTTTTATCACAAAGGTCAAAGCATACCCTAAAGCTCCTACAACTGTTTTGACATCCAAATGCCACTTTCCCAGAGTTAGGAGGTCTCCCTTAGACAAAAAAAGAACAAGACAAACAAGTTGCAGCCCAAACAGAAAGTAACGAACATCAGAAGAGGAGGAACACATTTGCAGTCTGGTTTTAGCTGCTCATGGAAATGCAAATGCAAATAGAGCTCCTTGCAGCCAATTCCCTCTGCCCTCCACAGAGGAGAGCTGCACAGTTATGAGCTTATTCAACCTTTCCTTGCTCCTCCAGTAGAGAAGTCCAGAACAGAGGAAGCCTTGCAGCTCAGGGAACGTGTTGCTGGCACATGGCACACAGCATCCCCTGGGTGCTGCAGGAAGTGACCATTGCGTCAGTCACCAGCTGGTTTTGAAACCTCTGGAAAAAAAAAAAGTGTTAATCTCCATTATGCCTCTGCTGAGCAGTCATGGGATTGAGTCTTGGTGCAAGAGTCAAGTTCGAAATTATTCCCTTCTCTCTCTTCCCCCACACCAGGGAAATTACTTTCTTGCATTATCCTATGTGATCCCACAGATGGAGCTGTGTCTGCAGGCACGTGTTCATGCCTGCCATGCCACAGGGTGAAACTACTGCCAGGCAAAGCCCCTATTTCCCTTCCTCCATGGATCAAGCTCCAGCTTGATCCCAAGATCTATGCAAAAGCCTATTTATCCCAGGGAGAGATTTCTGCCTCAAAAAACAGGCCAGACAGACAGGATTAGCCAAAAGAAAAGTCACTGCAGCCATGCAAGGCAGCACACAACTACAGATATGGGAAAGACAAACCTATTGCAGCAGAGATGCCAAAGAGCCATACTAAGAAACGCAGCCTCCAGCTGGTTTCTCAACCTTGTCTGATAATATAGACCCACTGCCATCCTCACAGAGACCAATCATGTCAAATTGTATTTGAAAGAATGTTTTTATAGGGAAATCCTGATATTTTATGTTCTCTCTCTTATTTCTCCGTATGTTAATAAAACATGTTGGTGTTTGAAAGGAAAATCTCTGGGTGTTTCTCATCAAGCGGCAGGGGGTCTGCAAAGTCTACTAAATACTTAATTGAGTGTCAGTGGGTTCCTCTGGTAACTGCAGACCTCCACTGAGAAGACAGAGAGGTGTCTCGTGGAGCAGAGCAAACTGGAAAGGTTCACACTCCCACACCTGGCACAGAGCAGATGAACTCCTGCAATTTCAAGCCATATTACACTTTAATAAAAGGCTTCCACTCAGCCAGTTGCCAGCAAATCCAAGCAAGACTAGGGTTTCACTGCTGTACTCTTCAGACCTGCTCATCAAGGGCAGTCTGGGCTGATGTTTTTTAGAGGTTACAAAGGGCAGCAGCTTTTTTTTTTTTTTTACTCACCTCACCCCTAAGTGAGCAGAGCATCATTTTATAGTGACATGTTTAAATATGAACACTGGCCATATCTGTTCAAGTCAATTGCATGGGAGCCATGGAAACAACAAAGATTTAAATCAGAGGACAGTGCTGCCTTTCTAAAAGCCTGACGTTACTGAAGTGAATTCTGTGCACCAGACTGCACCAACATGCACAGGTCTGAAAATGCTGGACAAGAAATGGCAGCAGCATTGGGGGAGGGCAAGACATAACACAGAATAGTGAAAGATGAGGAACTGCCATTTGGCTAACTCCTTCTGTACCTGCATTGAGCTAAACACAGTGACACCTCTGCAGGTTCACACTTCACACTTTATTATTAGAAAAAATACAAATTTACTTCAAAGTGGTCATAGAAAATAACAAGAAACTCTTGACATGGGGAATTCAACACACACTCACACACATGGGCTATGCACATTATCCACAGGGACTGTCATCTCCAGATGCTACTGCATCTCTTCCTTCCTCTGGGCCCTGTATTCCCTCATGCTCCTCTGCAAATAAGAGCAAAGGACAAATGTTAACAGTGTATGTCTGAGGATTTCAAACACAACAGCACCACCACCTTGGTCTGTGTTGCAGCTTCTCAGTCAAATGCCTGGAAAAGTGGAGGGAGTGAGGAGGCTTTGACAGAGCTCCAAATACTTGGTGCAAGAACATATGCAGCAGCTCCAGTTCCAGCTCCCAGGACCTCCTTTATGGATTCCACATCTGGGTGTTCTGCCCAAATGCACCTCTAGGGGCATCATTTAGAGACATGTAGTCCCTAGACCATCCATGGGGTATGACAGGGGCCGGCAAATGCCGTGCTTTCGTGGCTCAAGCAAATGCCCTTAGGGATGCTTTGGCACTGGTGCTGCTTCTCAACAAGAAGGGAAAGGCTCAGAAATGTTCTCATTTCAGGGAAGAGACCAGAAGCCTCATGAGAACTTCCTCCCACTACCTGCACGAGTTTCTGTTCCTTAGCTCTCTAGCAACAAGGGAATCTGGCAGAAACAGACATGGAGAAATTATAACCTCTGCTGAATCTCAAACAAAAAAATCTATCATTAGAGGACCCACAGGGCTTTGCAGATACTCATTTCTCCTCTCCCTCAACCTTAGGGGATGAAACAGTGATGTGAGACCTGGCAAACCGGAGTCGAGTCAGGGTCAGCTAGAGAACCTCTGAAAATACTGTCATGTTTTCATGTCTGAAGTGCCTAGAACGCCTCTCAGTGCCAATAACAGATCTCAGCATATCCCTCTCCTCTCTTGGACCAGAAGGTAGAAAAGGTCTCTGAGTTTTTAAGGTAACAGTCTCACCTCAAAGGTGTTGAGGACGTGCTGACAAACACCCATCAGATCGTTCAAGCCTTTTCGGAATGGCTCAACAGCTGGAAGGGACCCTTTGGGAAAGAAGATACATTGGTGAAATGGGAGGTGGCTGCAGAGGAGTTCGGCAACCTTCCCTGACACATAGTGGCAATGCAAAGGAGTTGGTCCCTCGACAGGGAGAGGCTCTCATACCAGCACCTAGGTACATGCCCACACACTTCTCCCCTCCCAGACTGCCAGCAACAGCTGGAGAACTGAGTACAATGTCATGGTCCACCCTCTGGTCCAGAGACAGTAGAAAAACTTTCTCATGAGTTGTGGGATTGTCATAGCAGCTACGTAAGTCAGTACATCTTGGCTTTACTTTCCAGACCCCATACTTACTTAGGGGGAAACGCAGCACCCATCACTTCCGACTGTAACTGGCAAATCTATTCCACCCCTGCACTACAGTTCAGTGATTGCTGCCAGTCAATCTGGCACCAAGGAAAGCCATGCATTCCCACATCCTCAGCTGCTAGGACACTGCTCGCCCTTATAGTCAGCTAACAGAAAAACGGTAACAAAAAGGTTCAGTAGAGGAGGAAAATAGTGTTTTCCTTCCTTTTTTACAAGCCACGGTTGAGGCCTGACATGAGCAGGGGGAATCCTGCTCCCCAGCACAAAGGCAACATGTGCACATACCCCTGGTTTGGATCCGGAAGTTAATCTTGCTTTCAGAGGGGTGAGTGATGCAGTAGCCACAGAACTCCACATCTGGGCTGCAGGAGAGAAAGAGAGCAGTGAAACGCATGTAAGATCAAAGCAAATCTCAGGAATTTGAGGCTCAGGCAATCCCAACAGCTAGCAAACCTGCTGGGTCTCAAGACGTTTCTGGGTCTTATAGGTGACTGGGTCTTATGGGAGGGGTGCATGAAGGGAAACTAACTACCTGTGCAGCCTCGTTCATGTTTCTCATCTTTCTAAGCTGTGGCTGGAGCTTTGCAGGTGAAGGATATGGCTGGGCAAAAGTGGCTGAAGGGACAAGAGCACCACAAGGATTTATTCAGCGGGTTTGCAGGCTGCATGGCACCTGCCTTTGCACCCAGAGGTGGCTCCACTTGGGAGAACATCTATGCGCTTAGCAGAGAGAACAGCCCCTTGCAAGGATTTTGCTGCCTTTCTCATCATGACAATGTATCAGGAATTCACATGACATTTGCCATTTAGCTGTCATTTGAGATGATCTTTTCAATTCTCTGCCCTAATTCTTCTGAGGCTTAAAAGGAACTCTTCACAAACCCTCAGTGCTGTCCATTTCAATAAAATTACATGACCGGTGTGACCTTATCTGCATATTTTGTTGAAGGCAGACAAGTATTTAATTCCCAACATTAGCTCTGGGTCTCCAAGTGAGTAAGAAAGATTATCAATTTGCATAATACTAGTTAGTCCTGCCCTTGCTCCTGAGGTGCCACATCCCAGGAGGAGACAGAGAGACTCTCTGACCACATGCTCTTACATGGATTTGGTCCAAGACTGGGATCAGGCACTGGAAAGGCCTTTGACGCTGCATGCCTGATAAAGAACCTAACAGATGTGCATAGAGGCAGTTTCTGACCAAATACTTTGCTCTAGCAAAAATTAAGATTCAGTTTAGTAAGGAAAAATCCAAGGTAGAAGAGAGAGGGACACTTGACAATGCCAGGCCCCACTCCACTTACTTTTTCATGACCATGTATCGCAGAGAGTTGCCAAGTGTGTGATCCTCATCGTGCAACACAAATGTGACACAGTTTCCGTCTGTCCCATCTGCCTGGACCTGCCACAAATTGGGAAAGTGGAGATGCTGTAAGGTACTTGGAGGTAATAAAGGCCAAGCCTGGAGCGAAGAATAAATTACTGTGTCCAACTAAACGAGCTGCATCAGGATAAAGAAAAATGGGCCGAGAAAACAATATTCAATGCTGTTTCAGCAAACTGGGCTCTCAGGGCAGAGCCTGCTCTGGAGGCACTCCGTGTGTGAGCCCAGGTCATATGCTGCTAGCTACCTGCAGACAAGGAATCTGTCTTTGATGCAGGGAGTCATAAAACACAATTTAATGAAAGATAAATATTCATTATCAGGAAGCCATAGAAGTCTCTCAAGGAGTCAGCCGGGCGATGCCCTGAGAAGGGCAGTCCTCTCAGGGAAGAATCAGGAATGCTCTGAAATTGCACGTAGCAGCCTGCACACTCTAAGAGCTCCCCCAGCACCACTGCACCAGACAGGAACAACTGCCTACGAGCCCTAAGAGGGCCAGGCCGTCCAAGGAGAGCCTACTTACCACAGCACTTCATTAGGAACATGACTGGGGGGTTGTTCAGAGTGGCAGAGACTGGTGCCAGGGCCAAGAGAAACCACAGCTCAGCTCATGCGAGGGAGAGCAAAAGAAGCCCGTGACTGACCTGCCTCCTCAAGCGCCCGCGAGCACCGCGCTGAGCGAGCGCTTCCTGAGCAGCTCGCTCGAGATCCTCTGCAAAGCCAGCAAGCCACTTAATTAATCACTGGGCTGTCAGAGGGCTGCTGAGCCCTGACCCTTCCCCAGGCTCAGCGC
Source organism: Tinamus guttatus (assembly GCF_000705375.1). The sequence goes on along the minus strand of NW_010586462.1, from coordinate 31,551 downwards.
AGCCACCATGGAGCCTGTCGTGCCCCCGCGGCCCCCAACCACTTCCTCTCTCAGCAGCAGAGAGAGGTTTCAAGGTTAAGCCTGGAGCCAGGCCCAGACGAGCACTGAACTCTTCACATCCTGCCTGCAGCCAGTCCCGACTGCTCCAGGAGATTTATAAGCCCTCCCGTTTCCCGTCATGCAGCAACACCCCCCACAGCAACCCCATTCCTCCTCCTGCCAGACCCGCAGCACCAGGAAGGGTGGGCTCCCCACACTGAACCATCCCAAAAGGGTAGAGGTGACACAGAAACATTATAGTGACAATGGAGGCGTTGGACTGATATGGCCTGTCATCCCCCAGCATCTTGCAATCCACTCCTGCGATCAAGTGAGTCTCACTGACAGGGAGAATAAGGCAGTAGCCAAACCACTTCCCCCTGGTGCACAAAGACAGCGTGTAAGTGACTTGCCAAAGGTCACTTGGGCATGGATGTGGCACCTTGCTGCTCTTCCAGTTTCTAGACACAGTATCCTTCCTCCCTCTTTCTCACAGAACCTTACTCTGTCCTACCATGAGGCCCCCAAGAAAGTATTTATTAAGATCAATATTCCCACTAGTACTTGAGAACTTGTTTTCTTTCTCCAGTCTCAGGCAAGAACAGACCGAGTGCTCACTCAGTCCAGTTTGCTCCCTGCATCCAGTCACAGGATTAGGAGCGTGCCAAGCATGCGCCAAAATCTCAAGCACCCCCACAAGACAGATGCATTTGAGCTCTCTGGGACAGCAGCACACCTCTAATTCAGTCACAGGATGGGTGAGAAGCCTAAGCACAGAGCTGTCCCATATTCCATAGCTCACAGACAACTCCAGCACTGCTCAGGGCTGCTCCAGGGTCTCCACTGCCCCGCACCTCCGCGTCGAGCGGCAACAGGCATGACCTGAGTGATGAATCCAGCACTGAGCCGTGCTGCAGGTGGACCCAGCCAGCTGTATTTGTATTATCCTTCCTTTGGGTTAATAAAATAAAATAAATAATAATAAAAAAACACTGTGGAGCAAGGGATCCACACAGCGCTTCTAACTGCCCGCTGCAGCCAGGCACAAAAGAGGAAAGCACATTAACTCCATTTTGCAGTGGGGAACCTGGGGAATTCCTCTATTAGGAAGGAATTCCTTGCCCAGATTCCTTTATGAAGGCCCTGGCCCAGCAGTCACGCTGTCTCGCACCGGACACGGCCGCTCTCTGACGCTTCAGGGGAAAAGAGCCACGTGCCCTGGAGCGGCCACGCGGCCCAGGCTCCCTCACACACCAGGAGGCAACAAGGTTCCTCCACCCCACGCGCGGCCTCCAGCGCCCTTAGCTCCAGCTCCAGCCGCCTCAAACCGACCCAATCCCGCTCCCACCGCCCGCCCGGGAGCCGCGCGACGAGGCCGCCCCGCTACCCCCCAC
>NW_010586462.1:14843-29881 GCF_000705375.1 Tinamus guttatus | reverse complement strand
CGTCACCCTACTGGCGAGCCGCGGTGTCACCTCCCCGGGAGGGTGACGGGCCTGGGGAGAAGCGGGATTAATGTTGGCTAATGACCCATGTTTCCGGTGATGACCCTGAGGAGCGACCAGAGAGAGCTATGTGCAAGGAGAGCGCTAAGTATCCCCCAAACGGGCCCTGAAATACGCGTGTTCTGGGCTTAATGTGCCCAAGTTTGCTCGTGGGCTAACAGCTGGAGTATCCTCCATCCTCCTAAGATGTTTTGGGAGCAAGAAATAAGCAAAGAAATAGCATCTCGGAGAAGGCAGTGAAGGGTTAAAGGGAAGCCTGGCTGCCCTCTACCACTGCTCAAATGACCTTCTTGCAGCTCCTATGGTTGCAACATGTAAGCTCGTTACAGCGTTAGAGTAATGTGAGGTCCCCCTGCTTTGTGTGCCTGTGTTTCTGGAGGTAAAAGCAGTGATTGCTCTGTCACCGGGTGCTGAGGTTTGAGTGTTTTGGTCCAGAAGTCCAGGTGAGTCCCCCTGGATGGTAAGGGGAGCACTGCTGATGAGGGTGGCTTCCCGTGACTGGCCGCTTGCCCCAGTGATCTTAGCTGCCATCAGGGTGTTTATTTGTGGTCTGCAAAGTCAGAGAAGCAAGCAAGTCCTGTTTTCTCATTTCACTTTAAAATAATAGGCAGTCTGCTATGTTTGGAGTCTTCATGGCTGAAACTGTAAAAGTCCCCTTGAAGACTGGACCTGTGTGGTTTTACTCTTACGATGCTGCAGGTTTTTATGGGCAAGCCTGTCAGGTGTCCTTGGAGGGTTTGCACATAGCGGTGTGTTCTGCGAGCTCTAATTCTGAGGTTAGCTGCTGTGTGGTAGACTTCTGATGCTTCCCAGATGATGTGCATGTGCTGGTTTTGGTTTCATTTTACAGCTGGTCCTTTGTGCCCATCTTGTTCCTTCATTTCCGTGCGAAAAGGCTGCTTTCTGATACTAGCAGTCACATGATTGCTCAAGAGGCGTAGTTGTGTTTGTTTATCCTTCGCTGGATGCTGACACTGCTCTGGTTTAGTGGCTGGGCTGGCTGAGCATTGCGGACTTCCTTGGGGGCTCTGATCAGACATGATTACATTCATTTTTCCTGTTTAGCTGTTATGATCCCTGTCGCAGGTACTTAGTTAGAACTGTGCTGCTCAACAGGTCCTTGCTGGTAGAAGAACTGCTGTTGATAGCTTCTGAAGAGATAAGTACTATGCTGAAGAGGTGTTGAGTAAGTGAAAAACAGGACAAAGTGTCTAAATTCCTGTAAATAACTATAGCTAGAAGTTTGAACTACACAAAACAAAAGTAAGTTATAGGGGAACAGTTTAAGCCTGGGTAGGATCAGTTGTGCATACCTGTTGGCACTTTAGCCTTTTTATTCCCCCCCACACACACACACACACATGGTTATTTCTATGGGGAAGATACTTCTCCTTCCCAATGCCCTCGTTAGACAGAAGAAGGAGCTGCTGTCCCTTTAATCAGGAGAAACCAGCACCAGCAGTTGTGTGGTTTTAGAAGGCGTGAATTTTTTGCAAGATCAGAGCCAGCTGTTGGGCTGCTTTTGTCTCTGGTATGGTAGGTCTTTAACTTGAATTATCCAAGGTCTAGTTTGGTTTCATATTTGCCTATAAACTTGGCCTGTTGAGTCTGTTTGGCTTCGGTTCTGCTTCAGCTTATTTGCATGAAAGCAGTTGTTTCTTCAGGAAGGTTCCAAGAAATAAGCTTTGGAGAGCTACAAGTAGGTTGAGACTAAAAGCATCAAAATCACTGATGTCTGACTGCTTTTCCTGCTCTCAACTGGTAATGTTGGTACCTTAAGCTTTTGTGTAGCTGCTGACTCTTCACCATATGGATGGGAGTGAGCAGCACAAAATCCAAGGCATTACAGGAGCCAACCTCTGTTGGTGCTAGATTGTGGATTTCACTTCCCTGACCTTCCACACTGCTGTTTTTCATAGTATTTATCCCTGGAAAACCACAGAGCTTCTCTGGAGTAAGTGGTGGTTTGTTAAGAATGGCTGCACTGAGTCAGCCCAAAGGTTGACCCTGCCTGGTATTGTCCATGGTGACTAGTGGGAAGCCTCGGAAAGAGTGGAAGAATTAATTTAAAAAACAAACAAACAAAAAAACCTCCAGTGATCAGCTGTTTGGCTGGTACTTGTTTAGTAGTGATTCTTTTTCTATAAATTTGTTGTTCTTTCTGAAGAGTTTTTGTGAATTCTGAGTACGTTGGAGAACTATGTGAAGAAATACTTCCTTCTGGTAGAACTTGTTCTCAAGGTTTTGTATTCAAAATAGTGAATAATTGCAACTCTGTGGGTATCTCTTTTCCAGGCTGAATTTTATTTTCTTGCTTACATGCTTTCCGTTTTATCTTTGCTCTTGCATATTCTGCAACTTCTGTGATCTTCAGGTGGACGCTAATTGTGCTTATTATATCAAATTAAACAATATCTGTCCAAATTCTTAAGGATAATCATTCTGAACAGTTCTTATTCTGATCTTTAGTTGTAAAATAACGTGTTCTTTCTCCTGCAGTGACAGACACTTAATGTCAGAGGGCAGGTCTGAGGCTGTGAGTTGGTGTAGCTGTGCTGCTTTGCATTACTTTACTTCGTGCTCTCATGAGGGAGATGTCCCCTGTCCTTGACAGGAAAAGCACAACGGCAGGTCTGAAGAGTGCCAGCTCTAAGCCAGGAGGAAGCGAAAGAAGCAAATGTGTTTTCAGGCAACTGCTGCTGCCGCGTGCTCTGGGGCTTCCTTCTGCCCTCTGGTTTGATGCTTTTTAGCTGTCTGACTGGTCAGAGGGGAGCAGAACAGCTATCCGAAAACTCATGTCTGAATCATATGAGGCTTTGTGTTATGTGTTCATTCTTCCCTTTCCTGATGCTCTGAACTTCCCTTGTTGGTTCCTTCTGGCGTGTGTTTAGTTGGGTGCTCTGAAGCAGTGTCCTTGGAGAGCTTTTATTATGCTGTTTTACTTGTCAGATTAATTCTTTGCTTTCTGTTTCCTTTTGTAATGCCGGTTCTGAATACCTGAGTACTCTCATGTGGCTGAGTTAAAGGTTGTGGCATATCCATGGAAGTCCATAAGGTTATTCTCCTGCCCTCAGATGTTGAGCTCTCATGCCTCTAGGAAGTTCTGACCACTGATGGCTAAACCTGAAGCTGTTCTGGCTGGTAAAAGGAGAACCATGAGTGTTGCAGCAGTGAGGACTGTGCAGTGGTGACTATATGATAACTTCCTGGTCTTGTTAACAGTTCTGCCCTTCTTACTTAATCTCTTCTGTGATGCTGTGTTATACCTCAGCTCAAATTGAATTGCACAATCTTGAGGAAAGAGCTGCACAAGCTCCCTGGGATTGATGGCTGATACAGGGAGCCTCACTGAAGTCAAGAGGTCATTTCAGTCAATGCTGTGTGGGTGGAAAGTGACTGGGTATAGTCTGTATTAATAGGTTTTCTAGGAGCAGTCTTTGTATCCTAAAGATAAGTCAGTGCTTCACTCCTGTTGTTGTTTTGTAGAGAAGTTTCCAAGTTACTCAGTTGCATTGAAATAGCTGTATAATCTTTCCAGCTGGAATGTGGACATTTCTGTACACAACAAGATGGGCAGTATCAAGTGCAAAGTGAAAAATAAGATTTCTTTGCAAGGTCAGAACTCTAAGTCTTTTCTAAGCAGTAAAGAGGCTTATGGTTGTACTGAAATCAGCTGAGTGGATGTCACAACTGCAACCCAACATATGGTTCTGCATTTTAAGTCTTGACTTTGTGAGCAGTTTAATGTGGTGATGCCCAAGCTGATTAAATGTGCCCTCTGGTATGATAGCATGCATTTTTTCCAGCTCTAGAGGCATTCAATCATCTGTGCAGTCTAATACATAAGCAAGAATGTCACCTTTTTGAAGAGAATGTGTGACTATGGATAATCCATTTACAAATGCACTGTCTTCCTTGAAAAAAGGCAGATTACGTGCTTTTACAGAAGTCTTTGAAAACACACAGTTGGTGTTTCTAGACCATAAAAACTGAATGTGTGTGGTGTGACTCTAAGCAGGTGGTAACTTACCTACTTCTGTTTTAAGAGTGTCTTGGTTCTGATGCCCATCAAAATGAAATCATACGTTGGGGATGTTGCACTTGTCTGTGCAATTAATTCCTGTTAACGTATTTGCAAGACAGTTGCTTTCTTTCTGAGCTGTAGCTTGCTGACTGCAGGCAGTTTCTTCAAAGGAGAACAAGCAAAATATTCAGGGTTAGTGGGAGAGCTGAAAATATACTAATGTTTAGCAATTTAGGTAGATTGTAGATGAATCTGGCTATGCGATCACTGGCTGTAGGACACCTTCTAGCTATAAAAAACAACTAGAGATTAGTGCAGTCTTGCTGTCATCCTGTACATGACTTAGAAGAGGAAATGAGAATAGGAAGAGGGCTTGTTGATAATGGTGAATGTATTGAATGTGCTTATGCCCCATCCTTTTGTGCTGAGAACTGAGAGAATACTGTTAATGTTATAAGAAGATCATATCTTCTGCCAAATAATGCAAATCTAATGTTCTCTTTTTTATTAATTTCAGGTAGTAAGAAGTCATGGCTATCCTGTTTGCTGTTGTTGCAAGGGGCACAACCATACTTGCCAAGCATGCCTGGTGTGGAGGAAACTTCCTGGAGGTGACAGAGCAGATCCTGGCTAAGATACCATCCGAAAACAACAAACTGACCTACTCCCATGGGAAGTGAGTAGTGCTCCTCTGGAAACAGGAGGAGAAACTTGAACATATTGTGAGGGTCTAGCCCACTTTAGTTCTTTACAACATATTTAACGTTGGCATGCTGGCTGCACATGCACTGACTTTTGTTTAAGTATAAGCAGGGAGGCAGTTGAAATCAACTTTTCTAACTGGATACAGTTTCCAAAGCATTCTGCTATGACTGTTGGAGTTTTTCTTGCTGGTGTTTGGAATTTGGCTTGTGGAATCTTTTGCTGGCTTTTGAGACTTGGACACGGCATTAGGCTGTGAGAGAAAGATTTTGCTCCTCTCCAGTTACTTGTGGTTCTTTGAAGATAAGTCAGGCTGCCAGTATCTTGCAGAGTGACTCTGAGCTACCACAAACTCAGTCAGACAAACTTTTTCTTTCCCAGGCTTTTACAGATCTCTGAATAGCAGGGAGGCAGTTGAAATCAACTTTTCTAACTGGATACAGTTTCCAAAGCATTCTGCTATGCCTGTTGGAGTTTTTCTTGCTGGTGTTTGGAATTTGGCTTGTGGAATCTTTTGCTGGCTTTTGAGACTTGGACACGGCATTAGGCTGTGAGAGAAAGATTTTGCTCCTCTCCAGTTACTTGTGGTTCTTTGAAGATAAATCAGGTTGCCAGTATCTTGCAGAGCGACTCTGAGCTACCACGAACTCAGTCAGACAAACTTTTTTTTTTCCCAGGCTTTTACAGATCTCTGAACGGTCCTGATCAAAGTTGATGGAATGAGGGTTTAAACGTAACATCTCTTGAGGCTGTACCAACTTGCTCCACCTAAAAGTAAATGCATCGTGTGCTGGTGTACAAACCAGAGAAGGAACTGTAGAGGAAAGACTAGTTTAGAAGCTTTTAGTCCCATTTAAGCTCTGTCTTTGGAATTGACATTGTGGTTGGGTTCTAGATGTTGTCCAAGCTGTTATGTTAAATTGCTTTCAGTGCTTTAAGATTTGAAAACATAATTCTGCTTGCCTGCTTCACTGGTAAGAACTTGGATTTAAAATGCTGTTGATGAGTGATCTTTCTGAACATTTCCCTGGTTTGGGAGCACTAAAAATCCCAGAGAAGTTTTAAGAAGGTGATGCCTGCATCATGGTAAGTTTTTCTGGATGCTGAATCTTTGTTCTAGTGTAATTATAAGAGCAAGGCATTCTTTGGCCAGTTACAAAGTTGAGTTTTAGGAGTGCTATGCTTTGGGAACACTGAGAGGCAGCAGTGAGTGTTTATACTTGCAAAGTGAGCTGTGGATGAAATGTATCATCTTTTGCTCATTACTGAGTGTTTCCTCAATCAGGCTTCAATAAAAGTGACAAAGTTCACTGCTGTTGGTGATGTGATTTTTCTGATTTGCATTGTGTTCCTAGAATGTACTGATGTTGTTCTGCAGCTCTGGGCATAAGCTTGGCACCAGAGGGCCTCTTCCAAAACTAGCCTCTTTTGGCAAGTCTCGTTTTTGGCATTAGTTTCTAAGCATTTTGAGAACAACAACTTCAGTTAGAATAACTCTATCCTGCATTCACTCTGGGAGAGGTGAAGACAGTTCCTGTCATCTGTGTGGAGTGAGGACTAGATATTTATGCACGTACATGAACAGTTTGGAGCAGGAAATGTCTTCCGGCTGTGCGAATACAAGATTTTAGTTTATTAAATGCTCTTTTCCCTCCTTGCACCCAGCTGTGATATCTGGAGGAGTCATTGAAACGGAGAAGCTGAGTGAGCTCAAAGAGTTCTTCCTGCCTATATGATTGCAGGGATATTTCTGCTTTGCCAGAGCCGAAGCCTAAACATGGGGAAATAGCCCGATTTCCTGCTTGTCTAGGATTATTGCTTTAATTCTGTAACAGGGAAAATACTTGAGTTTGTACTCCATTTAAGGAGTGTTTTTAGGAAGATTGCCTGAGTCTTTACATAATCTCCAAGGGAAATTAGCCTTCTTGCATCCAGAGTTCTTGGGGATATTCTGCCTCTTACCACTAGGTAGTCTCTAAGGTGCTATATGATAAGCTTTGCTTCCTGCCTTCCAGGAAGGAGTGGCAATAGTTGTAGATGTGGAGGCTTTCTCGTGAGAACTATCAGAGCCCCCTGACATGCTGTGAGCCTTATTCCCATGTTCAGCTACTTATATAACACTAAGCTTGAGTTTGAAAACTACCGCACAGAGCCCTCGGACCTGTGCAAGGCAACTGCTTGCAGTGTGTGCATTAGCTTGGCTTTATTTTGGAGTTTGCAAAAGGGTCTTGCTGCTTATTGGGAAACTTTGAAGGCCTATAAATCTTAAGGTGAGCAGATGCATGGTGCTTTTAAAGTACGCATGTGGCGTTTTTGTAATTCTCTTTCTATTCTGACCCCCTATAATAGCTGGAAGAGTACCTCAAGGGCATGTTAGATAACAGAGGGACAATATAAGAAAAAGCACAATAGCTAAAATCAGTCAACTCAGTTCGGATTTGGATTTATCTGCATCTGAGTTGATGCATGTTTGTGTGTGGTTTATTTTATTTTTTTCTTCCTCTCTTCCTGTGAAGAGTTGATGTAACCATGTACTTTGAGTTAGCGTGATCAATCCAATTTATTTTGTGGTCTAGTTGCTCTTTTTTCATCTCTGTCATGAAAACTATTGGCAGTCCAATACTGCAGTCCCATAAACAAGGTTAAAGCAGCAAGTTACTGTATGAACAAGGTTCATCAAAGTAATAATATTTTCACTCACAGCAAATGCAGATAATGTTGCCTAGTGTATGGAAGTTTGTGTACCTACTGACTAGGGTTAGATGTGAATGTTATCCCTGGAATCCCATCAAGGGTTTTCTCTACAAGTAGTTGGTGGAAATGTGGACCTGAAGTAGCTTTGGACTCTGTCCCACAAAGCTCTGCAATGCTGTGAATGGCTTGAGGCCAGTGGTTCTTTGACATGGAGGTGGTCTCTGTTTCAGGGTAGATCACAGGAATCCAGATGTATCTGAACAAAGATATTTGGGCATCACTCATGGCATCTGCATGATTTCTTGCAGGGCACCTGGAATTTGGTCTTCTACTCTTTAGTCTTTAAGGCTCCACAGATACCAGTGTTTTGGCAAGATCAGTCCTGTGGCAGCTCCAAATGACTTGTCCTTTCTCTTTGCAGTTACCTGTTTCATTACATTTGTCAAGACAGGATTATATACCTCTGCATCACAGATGATGTAAGTACTTTGGTTATGGCTCTTGCACACAGGGGCTGTCTGCAAGAACTAGTTTTCCTTGTGTCTGTGTCAGTGAAAATCAGTAATAGGTGCTAATCTGAAATTACTTTTTCCTTTGGAGCTACTGCATGTGACTGACATGAGCAAGAGCCTCCAAAATCCAAGCCTCAGATGTAGTTAGCTTTGAGTTTAAGCTCTTACTTTGGCATAGTCTGTCAGCAATCCCAGCACAGGAAAATCTAGGTATAGCAATTGGTCTGTAATCATCACTGAAATATGTGCAATATTTCTCAATTCTGGAGGTGCTGAAAGCTTCTCTGTCTGCGGAGGCCTAGGGTTAGTACAAAGTATACTCCAATAATATCTGCTGCTAATGAATGTCCAGGAAGTCAAGATTAAAATCTGTTTGCCATTAAAACCATCAGATAAGTAGTTCAGTTTGTTACACACAGCATGCTTGTTGAGAGCTGATTATAAGTATCTCTGAAATTGCCTACATACCCTGTATGCTTCATTATCCAACAGCCCTGTGACTTGATGTAGCTCTGGCTATCTGCAGCAGTGGGTGTGAATGTGCTCTCTTCCTTCCAGGACTTTGAACGATCTAGAGCCTTCACCTTCCTGAATGAAATAAAGAAGAGGTTTCAGACCACCTATGGCTCAAGAGCACAAACAGCCCTTCCATACGCTATGAACAGCGAGTTCTCGAGTGTCTTAGCTGCACAACTGGTGAGCTCTGTGAAACAAGATTTCTCTAATAACCAAAACTTTTTCCTGTAAATTCTCCTTGTTCCTTACTCAGACACAAAGTGCCAGGCTAGAGCCTAGATATAAAGCAGGGGGGTCTGGTAGTATTCTCCCAAATGTTGCCTATAGCAGAGCCACTCTGCTGGTTGTAAAGGATTTGGGGTCAATAGTGAAATCATTCCCTGTTCAGATCAGGTAGCTGCAAAAACTGAACTTCTGCATCGAAGACAGCACATGCCACGTCTATGTAGCAAACTAGACTCGTTGTGCTTCTGGAACCTTTATTTGTGGAGCTACTGAACTTGGTTATTTTCAGAGAGAATTTCTTCAGACTTGGTGCCATGCTCCCTTTCAACTGCGATTAGATGTTAAAGGAACATTTGAAGTCTCAAACCTAGTTCCACATTGACTGCGTAGTCCAGTCATCACTGCCATGAAGTGCTGGAGAAAAGCATAGTGTTATTTCAATCAAGCTAACCTTCAAGGTTGAGGATTTAGTGATCACAAACTGCCCATTGCTGCTGCTTTTACGCTTACCTCATAGTGTTTTGAGTGGCAAACTGGAAGCTTATAGAGAACATGCTTGAGGCACTGCAGCCTCTTCAGGAGGGAAGAAAACTAGGGTTGTTACATGCAGGTGCCACGTACAAAACCATGATAGACTCCCAGCTGTCTTGCACATTCCAAACACAAGTGCAGTGAGGAAAAAGGTGCCATTGGGCAGGGAGCTGGGGATAGTATGAGGTGACTTCTTGCCCACTGATGTAGTAGAGAGCTGGTACAGGAGCAGGCTGATGTTGTGGCTGAGTTGTAGCAAGCAGCCATGTTCTGTGGGGCCAGGAGGGAGCAGTCAGCCCGAGCAATGCGACAACGTGGCATTTTGGCTTTCAGTAAGTGGGACAGTGGGACTGCTGTGGTCAGACTTGTGCTGTCTGACATTAGCAGACCACTAATAGCTCACCTAAAACTGTGGTCTGAATGTTGCCATCATGGCACATCTGGGATTCTGCAAATCTCCTGAAATTTTCCAGATTTCAGAATGCTTTAGCTGATGCAGATTCCTTGGATCACTGAAGGAGAAAGATGGGCCAGGCTAGAATTGATATCAGACTTGAAGTGTTGAGGAGCTGCATTTCACTTCATTTACCGCAGAAATCTGATACTACCCTGATGCTGGCATTACATTTTTGCAAAAATTGCTTTGCTCACTGCTTATGCTTGAGATGTGACAACATCTACAGCTTCCGGACAAGAGAAATTTTAAATGGAGTTGTATTGGTTTAGGTGCTCTATTCCCAGCAATGCGTAAGACTGTATACATGTATAGAGCTTCTGAAGTAGGTTAGTGTGCAGCTTTTGCCCTCTACAGTGAGGTGAGATGTACTGCAGACATTGGCATTAATGGGCTGTTGGCTTGATGTGTAAGCTGAGTATCCTCAGGAACCTGCAGGCAATACGCTGTCCTCCTTCAGTGCAAATTTCTTTTTTTGTGGTGGAGAGGAGAAGGAAAGACAGGGAGCAGTTGCTCCAGCAGCAGGATGGGATGCTGTTTTAGTCGTCAGGAAAGTGCTTTGAATGCTCTGTTTAAACTGAGACACATTCTTAGTCCTTGTTTGACTCCAAACTTAACTTCATAATTACCTGTGCAACAATTTTTTTTGAACCCACCTTTAAATGCAAGGTGGCCTTGGAATATGGGCTTTGGGGCTTTTATGCAGGCTGCATTTGAGGTGGCTACAACCCAAGCTGTAGACATGATGCAGCTGGTTCTTAATTTGCTCCATTGGGGCTGGTGAGGATGTTAGTACTGTTACCCCTCTGCAGGTTTGGCTTTTTACCTGTCCTGCTGTAAAGGACAGGTCCAATGGACCGGGTGTGTGTTGAGAGGTCCTCTACTGCTGGTGACTGAGGGTGCTCCTTCTACTAAGTGAGGGACCTGGTCAAGCTTTACAGCAGTTGCCAGCAGCAATAATTGTGTTTGAGGTGTTGGGTGAAGCCAGGGATTGGGGGCAGAAGGAGATTTGGCAGGGGAGAGAATATAGGACTTGCATTTGTGCTGTTTCCCCTGTAACAGAGCTGCTCGTCTTGGCTCAGTCTTCCTGTCAGAGGCAATGGTGATGAGCAGGGGTGGCTTGGAGCAGAGCTGCACATAGTTCACTTCAGGTACTGTTCCTGGGCTTATGCAGCTGGCAAATTGGTAAAGAACATCAGTTTGTGCCTAAAAATGAGATTAGTTCCCTGTCTGTAATAGGGCTGAGTCTTTTCTACCTCTGCCAGTCTTTGATAGGTAGAAACTGGAACTGTTTAAGTGATGACTCGTCAAAATGTGAGCAGGAGTGAGCTTAAGGAATTGCCTTATCGGAACAGCCAGGCAGTCTTCAGAGCCATGATATTCTGCTAAAAATCCCAGTCTTTCCATCTCTCAGCACTCTGAGTAGAGCTGTCTCCCTTAGCTCTTGCATATTGATAGAAATCCAGGCATCAACTAATAATAGCAAGTGGTGACAGAAAGCTGTTTTCTGAAGTGGTGTTAAAACTTGCTGAGATTAGAGCCCTAGTGAGCAGACATTTCATGCGGTGCAAGAACGGGACTTATCTGGGTGATCCGTGTAACTCAAGGAGTGTCACTAGTGTGACAATGAGCATGGAGGAAGAGATCATATAGCACTCCTGAGATCAGGCTACTACTGTGTATCACAGATAATCCTGAAAAAGGGGGTTCCATTTCCAATAAAACTAATGACTAGCTTTGATAACATGCCAGTTCTCATGCTTTTCCTTGGAAAATGGGAAAAATCACTGAGGACATGGTTTGAAGGAGCTGTTAGATGCAATGGATGCAAACTGAACACTTATTTGGGGAAAAAAATGTGGTGCAAGTAGCCCCATGGATGGTTGAGGTCCAAACACTTAAACTACTTTTTGTCTCTAGCTCACCAAGCCTGTTCTGATTTTTAATAAAATACAGATGTTCTCGTGGGCCTCCCCACCAGATGGGACTGCAGTGGCTACATGGGTAGGGTGAGGCAAGAGCCTAACTCTGAGTCTGGCTATAGAGACCTGTATCTCTGACTGAGGGTTCCCTCAAGGGAGCAAGGCAATAGGAGCTGTGACTAGCAATCCTTGGCCAGAAAGAACCTGTGTTGAGCAGTAACTTAAAAACCAGTCCTGTACTGGTAGAGTACATCAGCATCAATCTGTCTCTGACACTGCCTGGTTGATGTTTCCAGTTCATGGGCTCTCCTCATCTATGCCAAGACTCTCTCTAACATTACCATGGTGGCTCATACAATGCTTAAGGTTGGAAGGGACCTCTAGAGATCATCTAGTCCAACCCCCCTGCACACGCAGGGTCACCTAGAGCACGTGGCACAGGACTGCGTCCAAACAGGTTTTGAAGATCTCCAGAGAAGGAGACTCTACAACCTCTCTGGGCAGCCTGTTCCAGTGCTCTGTCACCCTCACTGTTAAGAAGTTTTTCCTTAAGTTCCTGTGGAACTTTTGGTGCTTCAGTTTGTGGATGTCCTATGTCTAGTCCTATTAGTGGCCACCACTGAAAAGAGGCTGGCTCCATCCTCCTCACTCCCTCCCTTGAGGTATTTATATACAGTGATCAGATCCCCTCTCAGCCTTCTCTTACTTCACTTCTGTTTTTGTTGCAGAATTGTGGGGCTCTTTTGACATGTTTTAATGCTAAGTTGATTGTGAAAAAGCTGTCAACTTTTATGAAGGCAGCACAGTGATGTGTGAGGACAGGAGTGACTGTAGCCCAGGGCTGTAGTGAACTGTTTTCAACATCCCTCTTTGCTGTGCAATGCTGCCAAATGCTTAAACTTAAAAGTTCTGGGTCATCTGGAAGTTGCAGGCACCTGGCAAATGTGCAACTCCAGCACTGAAGGAGCAGATGGGCATGTGTGACCAGCAGGTGACCTGGAACTCCCTTCTGGGTCTCCTACCTACTTCTCATACCTTGTGATCCCCAGCTTGTGTCCTCTGTGCTCTTCTGTAGTGACCAGGAGTTCCCCTTTTTGTCCTCTTAAAGTCCTATGCCAGAGATCCCTGCTTTCACTATTTGTTTGTTACAGAAATACCACTCGGAGAGCAAGGGTACTGACCAGGTGGCAGAGACACAAGCCCAAGTTGACGAACTTAAAGGAATCATGGTTCGAAACATAGGTATCTGGCTGCTTTGTCATACATGTGGAGTTCCTTTAGGCTTGGATGGCAGTCCTGCAGGGAGAGTTTATCATGAGCACAGCTGATGGTAGTCTGGCCTGCTGTCTTCATGTAATAAAAAAGAGGGCTAAGGGGGTTTCTGACTTGTATATATGTCCTGGTACACATGAAAGAGCTCCAAGTTTGCAAGCTGTTCTTTGTGTTGCATTCACTTGTGTCACACAAGTGTAAGGAGTGATGTCTGTGAACTTCCACAGCCTTTGAGATGCAGCACGCTTCAGACTTGGTCTGTCACTTTGGCCTTCCTGCAGGATAAGAAGTGCTGTGAGGAGAGTGCTGTTTAGTAACTCACTTTATCAGAATGACTCCTTAATTAATGTTTGAACAAGTCTGATCAACTAAAATGGAAGGCTAGATCTGGAGCTGATCAAGCTTGAGGAGTCTTTCCTAGAAAAATATATTCTGGGTGATAAGAGACAGCAGTTCCTTAAGCACTGCTGCCTGGTAAACTGACAGGCTGAGGACTGCTTTATATCTAATAAGTAAAAAAAAGCTATTGCCAAAAGCTCCTGATTTATAGTTGGACTTGGGTGTTGGAGGCAGTTGTTTACACTGGGATTCTACCTACTTACTGACTTGGATTTTTTTTTTTTTTTTTTTTTACCAGACCTAGTGGCACAAAGAGGAGAGAAGCTGGAGTTGCTGATTGATAAAACAGAGAATCTTGTGGATTCGGTAAGTTGGGGGGAAGCTTAGAAATAGTAGCACTGCCTCAGTTATGTTTAGTGATGAGCAGGAGATGCCAAGTCTAGGCCCTAGCGCTGCTTGTAGACAGAGCAGACACTGAAGCACCTAGATCTAAAGGTGTCAAACACAAGTTCTTTGTTATTGCTCCTTCCATGTGGGTGTTTTAACAAGTTGCATCCTAGCTCTGCAGCTTCTTAACAGAACAAAGAGATAAAGCATCCTGTGCATCTTGCTCCCTGTTCTACGAATGCTGGTGCTGAATGTGAGGATGTGCAGCTGGCAAAATGTTCTGTTTCCCTGGACCAGCTCAGCTGACTCCTGCTGCTTGCTTCTGTTTGCTACAACCAACTTATTCTATCACATTGCATGCAGAAACTGTGGTGTTTCTTGTTGCTTTTGTTTGGGTGATTTTCTTGGGGCATAGTAAAGGGAAAACCTATCCTTCATCTGGAGTTATAGGAAGCTAAGGAAGGTAACTAAAGCTTCTCTCTCAGCCTATTCTGAAGTCAGCTTCAGAACTTTTAACTTGAAGAACTGGTCTTGGTTTATTAACCAAGAAGAGAAAGTGCAGATGATAAAAATAAATTCCCAAGAAGCTCCAGAAGCTAGAGAGTCTAGGTGGAACAAATCAGCATTTTCTGTAAGGAACAAAAGGCTGAAAAAGTTTGCTTTAGTTATAACGAAAATGAAGTTTTGTATATTCTGTCCAGTGAAATGGCCTATACATATATATATAGAGAGAGAGTTATATTTTTACATTTTCATTTTGAACCCCTTAGAACTGACTCTGCATCTTTCTTTGCAGAATCCTGGCGTAGTGCCTATGTCCTTTGGCACCTGGCCCTCAGAAGGCAGTCTTGAGCCCAGTGGACTGCCCATATGCCATTTGTGGGGCTCTTAGAGATTTAAAGCATCTTTGAGCTGTCAGAAAGTAATCCTGCTTGAGAGATGCCTGCAGCTGCTCAGCAGGGAATACTGTCTCCCAGCTATTGGGTTTTTCAGCAAGGCTTCATGTAGGCAGGTGTGCTCACTCGGGCTTGAGGCTGTTTCCTGAAGGATGTGCCTACACCTATTCTTAAGGCAGGAGGTGAAGGTTAATCTGAACAGGTCTACTTTTTTCTCTGCCAAAATGGAGTTGAAAGAGGAGGTACCACTTCTTGATGTGAAACCATGTCCATGAAGCATGCCAGGCTGTTCCTAGCAGAGGCTTCATGTAGGCAGGTGTGCTCACTCGGGCTTGAGGCTGTTTCCTGAAGGATGTGCCTACACCTATTCTTAAGGCAGGAGGTGAAGGTTAATCTGAACAGGTCTACTTTTTTCTCTGCCAAAATGGAGTTGAAAGAGGAGGTACCACTTCTTGATGTGAAACCATGTCCATGAAGCATGCCAGGCTGTTCCTAGCAGTTTCT
>NW_010586462.1:0-14793 GCF_000705375.1 Tinamus guttatus | reverse complement strand
GGAATCCTTTCAGCAACAGGGCTGAGGCCATGTATGTGCCATTCCAGGGTATTTTGATCCTTGAAAATCGTGCAGAAAGTAAATATGCTCCTAGAGGGAATTATTTTATCACCTGATGGTAAGAACATCTGAGGAGGTGCAGCTTTTGACCCTGGGAGAGTAACATAACAGTTTCCTCTTGTCTCTTGTGTAAGCTTTTACCATATCATTACTCCAGATTAACAAGGCAGTGAGATTCTGCCAGGGACAATAGCAAGGACTTCCTTTTGGGAGGGAGAACTGAGCATGCTGGTGCTAATTTTGCTGGAAGTAGTCTTGTCCTGTGGAGGAAATAGCACGGAGGAGAGATGAGGTTTGCGTCTATGATGTCCAAACTGGGGTAATGGAGTGGAGATATCCAGCAGCCTGTGCCCACACCTAGGGAGTTGCCCAGCTGAGCAAGAGAAATCTCTCCAAAGTTAGAGACTAAGCATGAGAGTCTGCTTTAAGTCAAAAATACAAGTCACAGAGGTGCAGTTCTGTTTGCTGTACCCTTGTCCAAAGTCTGGAGACGTGGTGAAGAATATGCCATAAAACTTGGAAGTAACCAGCAGAGTGTGCTGCTGAGTTGGCTTGGCCTGTATCTTGCAGCCTTTGTCTGGGGCAGATCCCTCACTGCATGAGCTGTTTGGGAAAAGCCTGTGGAAAACAGCTGTACTCATACTCAAGAGCCTGATAAGTGTTTGAGGTCACTTGGTGACCAAAGCCTGTTTTGGCTCTGAGTGAGTGAAATTAGAGGGTACAGAGAACAGACCTTGGAACAGGATGAGCACAATACTGCAGATAAATTTTAGTTTTAAGAGACTTGTCACTTAACCCTCAATGGAACTGTTGTCAGAAGGTAGAAACGTGAGTTGCCTCCTGTCAAGTATATTTACAGTACTAAAGTTGTCTGTAATGCTTTCTTCATTGGTTGTTAGATTGGTAGTTCAATAAATGTTACCAAACACTCCAATTTCCAAAGCTTTGCAAGTTAAATGAGCAGCCAAAGGTAGCTTAAGGTAGACTAGACTAATCCTTATGAGCAGCCTGCAGACTCAACTGTCTTGTGTTTACTTTTGGTGTGTAAGGCTCTAGGAAGGTATAAAGTCAGGTTTCTGCTGGACTTATTCTTATGCTTTGTCTTTATCTTGCCCCTGAAATAGCACAGAAAATGCCTGTTCTGTTTTATATTATTGTAATTGCAGGAGAGAACCGTAGCAGATAGGCATGTTTGTATTAAAAGAAAATGGGACTCAAATGCCCATCTGACTGGGTGAAGTGACCTGCTTAGTGCCATTATTGCCTGTCTAGGCTACTGGGAGGTAGAGGCTGGCAAAGAGTTTGTTCCTTTTCTAGCTGCCTGGGATGCAACAACTTTTACAGATGGTTCAGGGATTAAATAGATGTTTTGTCTTTTCTTGTAGTCAGTTACCTTCAAAACTACCAGCAGGAACCTTGCTAGAGCCATGTGTATGAAGAACCTCAAGCTTACCATCATAATCATCATTGTATCAATTGTAAGTATGGACTATGATAATATATGTCTTAAAACATGTCTTGTTTTGTAGCTTCAGAAGTAGCTTTTTCATGATGGTGTGCCTCCAACCTGGAATAAATGTGAATGGCAAAATCATCTTAGGGTACTGAAGCGCAATTGTCGGCTAGGTGTGTGTATAAAATATTTGGCAGCACTGGGCCCTCCTGTTTTGCTGGAGGTCAGTTCTTATCCCTGTATTCTTGCAGGGAGGTGGAGGAAGAGGCACTGGTATGCTGTGTGGTAGGGCATCCAGTACGCTACTGGTGTTGGTAGCTTGGGGTTTCCAAACCTGTCTCAATTGCCAGATTAAATGAGCAGTTGACTGAATAATAGAAGTATAATTCCCTACTAAAGTGTTTTCTTTCTCCAGGTAATCATCTATATTATTGTATCAGCTGCCTGTGGTGGGCTTGCATGGCCAAGCTGTGTACAGAAGTAATTGGAGGTGACTGGTGCTGGTCAGTTGAAGATAAAAATCACAGGAGTGTGAAGAATCAACCTACGGAATAACTCTTAATCTTTCACTACTGACACCTTCTCATTCTTCCATCCCTCCTGGACTTCAGACTTTTTTTGCCTTACCAACCCAAACAGGCCCAACAGTCCCTGCTTCTGTGCAGCTGTAACCTCAAGAATGGGCTGTTTTAAATTACTTGAAGGATTTTTTTGTTCTTCTGTCCCAACTACAACCTTCTCAGCTGGGTTGGGGAGTACAGCCAGCTCTGAAGTGTGTGCATGCTTGCCCATATGTACATGCAGCTTTGCACTTCATGTGAATGTATTAAGTGGACAACAGTATTGCTAGCAGCTGTCTTACCCCTGAGGATGGCCTTGGAAAGTAATTCAGGGTGGGATGAGCCAAACAAGGGGAAGGGATGAGATGTGAGTTGAGTGGGTTTCTGTCTCTTACAAATAAGAGACCCAAGTGTCTCTGCACACCTGGCTGTGCATGGAAGCACGTGGCCCTTCTGGAGCATTCGAGAGCTCAAAGGTGCTAGTGCAGTATTGGCCATAACAAAGAGGCTTGGGGTAGAGGCTTATGCATGGTAAGATGTAAGTACTTCTTCTGTAAGAAGTGTCTCTTCTGGAGATCTTCCTGGAGTTAGCAGGAAAGGGTATTGGATCACCTCAACACTTTGAAATAGCTTCCTTCATCCTCACTGCCCCTCTCCCCCCCCCGCCCTTAATTTGTAGCTAAATCCTTACAGTAAAGGAGATGGCTGCATATGGCTAAGGCTGCAATAATGCATCTGCTCTGTCACATGTCATTTTTCTTTATTTTGAGGCTGGACTAAAATTAATACTAATTTTATCACTTGGGGTGAACCTGGGAGCCAGTCTATAGATTGGGCTTGATAAAGTGTCAGGTATCTCCTACTTGTGCTTCTGTGCTGAAGGTTTGTGCTAAAAACTCAGAGAAGGGACAGCACCTTGGAGTTGAAGCAGTTACTTTATCTGTTGGTCTGAAGAGGAAAGGCTTTTTCTGAGGACCTAGTAGCTGGTACATTTATTTAAAAAAAAAAAAAAAAAAAAAAAAAAACCTCCAAGGCTAATAACCAAATGCAAGATTATCACCCTTGATGATATGCTGCTATTGGAATATAGGGCAAAAATGTTGATATGATCTGGCTGATGTTAGCAGCTGGTTGGGAACAGCTGGGGGAAGGAGAGCTACACAACAAAGTGGGGCAGCTCAGGGGCTTGAAGTCCTGGCTGACAGGATCAGAAGCTCTTGTTGCCTGGTGGAGAGTGAGTGGCTTTCAGACTTCAGCCTTACGTCTTACAGGCTCATCTTCAAGAGGAGAAATTGAAACAACTGAAATCTAATAAAAGCATCTGATGGTTTAATAGGGAGCTGCATCTTTTTGCCCCAGAGAATTGCTTACTTCTAATGGTGGGAAGCAGCTGTGCAGGAAGGGAGGCTTAATTCAGTGGCTAAACACTTGCACTTGGTTGGTACTGTGTAATCTTACTTTAAGGGTTTATACTTCTTGGTTCCTTTCGTTTGTGGGTTCTCTGAGCTATGGGGCATGGTCTTGCAGGGCAGTGAAATTGAACTGCTGCTCTTCCCCCTCCTTCTCTTGGTGTGTGCTAAAAGCAGCAGCTGGGTTAGGAGTTCTCATGCTAAATTGTTTGTGTTTGTCTCCTACTAGGCTAAAATTTGAAGACTAGTCAGATACTGATATCCAGAAAAGTGTTGGTGACTTTTAGATCAGCATTGTGGTTCTTGCATCTTTCTACTTGTAGTCCCATGTACAGCTCAAAGATTTTAGTCTTCTTGAAATAACTCATCTGGAAAAGGATGTGGAAAAGAACCTTCCTCTCTCCCTGTTTGTTTGTACAGCCACCCACAGCTCTGTGTACAATTGTGGCTGTGGTCATTTCTATGATTTGTCTGATGTACAATACCTTTTTAAAGAAAAGACTTCCTTTCCTTTTAAAAGATGCACTGAGGCATTAGTGTATGACAGTTAACCTGACTTAAATAAAGTTCTTCTAGAGTAAGCAGCTTTCCTTAGTTTTGTGAAAGCTTGTCTTGCACTAGGTGGAGCCAGCTGTGATAGTAACTCCTCTGGGTAGAGTTCCAAAGCAGACTTCTTGAGGGCTTGGGACTCTTAACACAGAATCAAGCTTGGCATCACCAGCAAGTCTTCTGGAGAAATCACCTTTCTGCTCTGAAATAGCATTACCACATATTTATCAGCAATGAAAGGATGTGGGGGGTCTGTTTTTTGGAGGCTTGATGCAGATGCTAGTCTGGATGACTTCCTTGAGAAGGGAAAGATCTTCTCCCCTTTCTCAGTTCATAGCATCTGTGAGTGCCTTGTATAGAGGGGGGCTGAGTCCATATGAGCACAGTTGCCTCCTTGCCCAGAGCACCTGGGGCAGGGGTGGAAGGAATACAGAAGAACACAAGTGATGGCACCTGCCTGCTGCTCAGTACAGGTGAATAGGCCCCTAGGAACCTGCATGGAGGCAGAGTTGCTAGTACTGGAAGCCAAATGAAC
The DNA here is from genome assembly GCF_000705375.1 of Tinamus guttatus. The sequence continues at coordinate 10,227 of NW_010586462.1, read as the reverse complement.
ATCTGTGAACACTTGGAAGGAAACTTTTGGTGGCATTAGGGACCTCCATCCCTAGTATGGATTACCCTTGTTTTTCCTTATCCTTCTGAGTCTTAGTGAACTTAGAAAAAACCCTTTCTGCAGGTGTCTGCCACACAATGCCACAGTGACTATGGCACCATCTTGCACTAGTCTCTGGATAAGCTCTGCAGCCTTTCACCTACCTCAGGAATGTTAAATGCTTGTGTAGTATAAGGTGTTAGGAGTAGGCTCATGCATCAGTATGAGGGAGTTGGATTTCCTCTTAAACTTGCAGAAACTGTTCAAGTTCAATTGATTGTTATCTTGGATCTAGGTAAAGAAAACAAGCATTGTAATGGCATATCTTTTAGGGTTTAAGCTGACAGAGAGGATAAAAATGGCTTAGAGAATGAAAGGATCTGTAATTTAACATCCTGTTAGGCAGGGGGTTGTTTTGGCTTTATAGTTCTGATCTGTGGACCAAAAGCCAAAGGACTGTCTCCCTTCTAAAAAGGGGTAACCACCTTCCATGCACTTGGATTTTTATTTTTACAGAACAGGATACCAACCATCAATTCAAGCAGAAGCTAATTTTGGATTAAAGCCCTGGTCAAGCTTCTTGTGTACTTTGAGCCTGTGGTCCATCTGAAAACCTGTATAACTGTCTGCATCTTTGTACATATCCCTCCTGCAATTCTTTCTAGAATAACTATCATGTTTCAGCTTTCAATAGTTTGAGATTATATTCTAGTTAAACATCTTGCATCACTGGAAAGTTTTGTTCTTTACCTACCCCTTTATCTTCCCTTAAAGTAAATAAATAGCATCTGTCTGGACTTTTGGAGGCTGCAGAAGAGGGCCCTTAAAGTGCAGGCCTGCTCCAGCTCTCAGCTTACTGACCAAAATAAAGACAAAAGATGATTTCTTAAACAACTGCACAGAGGTGTCACTAGTCATTTATCTTTATGCAGGGGGGAGGTAAGGGTGAGCGCAGCAGCTTTTCCACGCTAGTCATTTATCTTTATGCAGGGGGGAAGGTAAGGGTGAGCACAGGGTGACTAAGCAGCAGCTTTTCCACCAGGGAGAAGTTTGAGAATGGAACAAATCCCCTACTGTATCCACAAGGGAAAAGCCTTAAGAGGGCAGGGATGTAAACATGCCACACTTTAGCAGGGGGTAGGAGGAAGCTTATTTGCTACTATGGTGGTCTCCCTTTATCTCCCCTCACTAAATCCAGAAGTGTTTATTCAGCCTCTGACTACTGTTTCAGGTACCTACTTTATTTTTTTATTTAAATATAACAGTGCTCATAAGAGTGTTTCTTGTTCTTTCATAATGAGACTTAAAAGCAGATTTTTGCATTTCTGCATTATACACTGGGCTATACCCTTAAATCTGGCAAAAGGAACTATTTCACCCTCAGGAAGAGTGGCATACAGCTATTTCCTAGGAAATTAATGGTAAAGCACTACTTAGAGTAAGTAGAACATGAGAATGGTCCTGCTTGAGGAAAGAGGGGAAAGAGCAAGGGTTTCTTATTTGCTTAACTAAATGCATCTCATCAGGTAACAAACCCAACCTTGGGCTCAAAGCACTCAGCAACTGCTAAAGCCTACGAGTGTACAAATACTATTTTTTATCCCCTTGTAGAGAACAAAAAGCATGAGACACCTCACATGAACTCCTACTCTAAGAGCCAGCAGCAAATGTTGTTTCCCATCTCTTCAGTGTTAGTTTGGTGTAGTGGTTGCCCTCTAGGGAGTTCGAGTGCTGTAAGTTGCATCTTCCTTTGAATTTTTCAGTTTCTGGTTGTTGGTAACTATGAAATCAAGCTTGAAAATTAAATATTAATGCCTGTATCATCCAGGTTGGAGCTTTGTGTAGCTGAACAGGCCTCCAAAGGAAATCCTCTGAAGCTGAAGTATGGAAGTAAAGGGTTATGGCTATCACAAAAGGCCTCATTCACAAAAAAACACCCTCAGGCCCACTGTTTGTAAGGCAGCTCTATTTCAGCACCATAACATTTTATTAAACTATACTATCAATCACATTGATGGCAGGGAAAACATTGCTATTAGTGCATATTTTGTGTACTCAGACTGTATTAATGGCCCTCCAGCCCTTGCTGAGGAGGAGGAGGACATCATTTAAACAGAAACCTTCATATCCAAAGAGACAGTAGAAAACTTCTCTACAAAACCAAGGGCAATCAGACAAGAATGAGTTGAAAGAGCTCAAAGGGAAATGTCTCAAGAGGAATTAGTCAGAAATTAAAACAAATAAAAATAAAATTAAAAAAAGAAAAGCCAACATACCTTGATCAGGAACCAGTCATCAGGAAGCTTGGTAGCTTCCCCATAAGACATGAAGGTGCTGATGAACAGCAGTTTTTAAATAGCATCCACCTGTCCCTGCAACTGCCTGTTCACAAACCCACACAAATATTGTGTACTGCTCCTTCACTTGTGAACCGACTACTGTGATGCACACACTTGAATACAACACCTTGAAGTGTACTACAGTTATAAAAACCAGCTTCATTTTCTAGGACAAACACTAAAAAAGTAGCAGAAATACAGTCTATACAGAAGTAAAAAAAAAAAAAAAAAAGTTTCAGACAAACATCAGCTTACACCAGGTTGAATTTAAAAAGTCTTACTTCTAACACCTATACAGCTATCTCTAGTCTCCCCCACCCCTTGCTATGCAATAGGCCATAGCAACAGGTCAAAGCCACTTGCTGGCAGGAACAAGCCAGCCAGGAGCCATTTCACACAAGCCATCCTCATGAGTGGGTGTCTGCTGCCAGGCCTTCCACAGGGCGGCAAGTTAGAGGCTCATAAGAAATAAGGCTAGTTTCAGTCTTCCTGTGAAGACCCTCATGCTTCAGCAAAGTTTTGATCAGTAGGAAGAGAGTAGGTGCCTGTTCCACCAGTGAAGAGGCCAAGCTCTTGCCAAAAATAAGTTTGTGTTCAAGAGGCGAAGAACTATACAAGTCAGTCCCCAAGGTGATGGGTCTGGTGAGAAGAGGTTTGTTTTAAAATAATGTTCTCATGCCCAGCCAGCTGGGGCTCTGCATCACACAGGTGTTGGGCAGGGCAGCTCTTTGGGTTGTGTCAGTAACACCCCTCCTTCCAGGAATCGTCAGCTGCTGTCTGACTGGTCTTGGCTGATTGAAGAAATCTGTTTTGAGAGACAGAAGTCACTGAGCACTACAAGAAGCAAAGTTCTCCAGAGTCTATTGCTATCGATACACAGGACTGCTTGCTTAAGGTTTCAGTTTACATCAGGCTTCTACAATATCACTCTTACTTCAATGTCAACATCTGCCTTAGGTGAACTGCTGTACTGTCATCTACAGCCCATGCGCCAGGCAGCCACCAGACACAGCTGCAGCAATTTCAGGAAACACAGAAATTAAGTAAGTGCAGCAGTGACAGGTCATCCTGCTCTGTTAGCACTATTGTCAGGGGGTTTCCCATGAATAGGTCTGGAGGAATTTTCCTGCAAGTGCCACTAAAAGCAGTACAAAAATAATCAGGTAATTGTAGAATACTACTAGACATCAAGAGTTTAAAAAAAATCTCAGAGTATTTAACATGCAGATGCTTCAATCTTAGTCTGCAAATGAATAATAATTTAAAAAAGAGTATAAATAATAATTTTTAAAGTACAGTATGGCTTAATCAATTGATACAGCATCAACTTAGAAACTTAATCTTAGTCTGCAAATGAATAATAATTAAAAAAAAGAGTATAAATAATAATTTTTTAAAGTACAGTATGGCTTAATTGATTGATACAGCATCAACTTAGAAACTTTCCTCAACTCAAAAGTTTACACTGAAATTGCATTGAAAAGAGCTTGAGAAAAAAAAAAGTTTCATAGAGGCTATTTTCCAAAAAAATGGCAGCACTGACCTATGCTAAATTACCTCCTACAACTCCATCAGCTAAGACTGGGATCTGAGAGCAAAGCTACATTTTTTATCTATAATAATATACATAACTGATTCAACTGAATATTTACTACACATTTTAAAAATCAACCCAAGATGACCATGACTTTATGAAAAATATTTCTAATCCATTGAAATAAGTGCTCAAGTCCACAATGCTTCGTCTCACACGTACCTCTTGGATGGTGGTGCCAGTTTACTCTTGGGCACTGAAGTTCCTCCCACAGACGTTCGTGCTTTAACGGGTGAATTTTTAGCTACAGTGACCATGCTGCTGCCTCTAGTAGCAGAGCTGCTACTGGAAGAGCCCGCGCTGAGCGAAGACGTCTGCGGTTTTCGCACTCCACTGACAGGATTTGTGTAACCACAGGCTTTTACAGGCTGCCTAGGTGTTAAGAGGGAGCTAGTGCATGTCCCCGCTTTCATCGATTGTCGCACCGTTAAGGGAGTCTGCCCAGTGCTGGAGGAATACCTGAGCTTGCTGGGAGCCAGACCTAGAAACAGAAGGACAAAGAAAGCATAACTCACTTGACAATGCTATTTTAAGAACATTTTTTGGATACTGAGCCTTTCCAGGGCCATGGTTTTGGTCACGGAGGTTAAACAGACCAAAGGGAATCGATAGCAACAGCCCCCACGAGAACAGGTTTTACTGACTTGTTGATGGTTGCTGGATTCTTGAAAGTCGACTGCTTGGCACCTGCAGATCCGATTCCAAGCTCCGACTGCTCCGTACGGACTCCAAAGCCCGGAGGCTCGTTCTAGCCAGGTTGGGCATACTGTGCCGCATCTCCTCTGAAATCAAAAGAAAATTCTCTATTTGCTGCTTCTGGAGCAGTCAAGATGTGTTACAGTTCAGGCTATCCCTGGACAAACATGAGCACTTTCAAGCGCAGAGGTGCATGGGTAACTTCTAAAGTGGCTTTTATTAAATAATGTCTTTGAAACACGTGGTTCAAATTATTTTTATTATCACATGGAAAGCTCCAAGGTCAGCTCACCTTCACTGTTTGCATACTTCAGGCGGTCTTGCATTGTGCCTTGCACGGATCTCCTCGGGGGGCGGATACGAGAGGTAGATGCCCTACTATAATCTGCACCAGAAGAAGGGGACTGACATCGGGGTGAACTGAGTGGAGACGGGGAGTATCTGTGAGCGCTGCGGTACGACAGGGAACAGTCGTAATCGTCCTCATCCTCCAGGCTGTACGTATCAAACTCCTGATCGCTGTAGGTCCCTCTTCGCAGGGAGTGGAGGGAGGCACTGGAGCTGCGGCGTGACACAGAGGCAGAGCTAGAGGCACAGTCCTGACGCAGACCTGAAGATACAGAGCAACATTGATTTTTATTTGATATTAAAGTGTTAAATAAATTTATTTACCCAGTTTCTACATGAGAAGCAATCAATACTGTTAGCAGATATTCATCTTGGAAGAAAAATCAAGCTAACAGACCCATCTTTAGGTCTATTAGGTCTCAAGACACAGGATACAGTGCATGTATCTCTAAACTAGAACAGCATCATCCCTATAGGTTCTGATTAATTAAAACAGAGAGTTAATATTCAGCTTGACCCAAATTACTCTTGATGTTACACAGTCTACAATAGCTGCTTGTCTATTTTGCCAAAAGCTGTGTTAGGTTATTTCAACAGATAGAATTTTTATTTCAAACTGCTGCCATGAAGTGAAAACACAGCTAGCTTTTTAAACGGTGTTTATGATATATCCGCCTGGTTTATTTACAGCTGAGAACCCAAATTATGCCTTAAAGTCCTCTAGCCAACAAAATACAAGGGGCCTCTTACTAATAATTAGCACACTGTTGTGTTTAGCACATTGGTTGAATGGGCTTTTGAGAAAGGTGTCAGTTCTGGAAAAAACACTTCTCAATGAATTCCTTTCATTGCAGGGATAAATAAAACAAACCTCTCCTCCCTTCCTGATACAAATATGAAAAGTTTTCATCATGCTGAAGATGATGCAATCTCTGCAATCTCTTCATACTTCACAGGAAACTTTGTGATGTGACAGAGTTCCTTGACATACTCTCTGAAGTACTTACAAAGCAAAAGGTATACAAATTTACAAAGAGGAAAAGCTGCTCTTATTTATTTGCTGTAATAAAACTTTTATTCCATTACACTTGAGTGTAATTGAATAAAAAACCCCAAGATCTTGTGTCTTTTGCTCTTTTTGGTCTTCTGTTTCTATTGTAATATCATCATATTTTGAAACTGTACAAAAGCACAGTATTAAGTGGAAATACAAGTCTTCCAAACAAAGAATGAACTTCATTCTCTATTTCCACTAAATCACATTAATCATTACAGAGACTAGCAGATCCAACTACTTTACTCCACCTTGTGATGTGATTTAGGTAAGGTCCTAACCAAAGTCCACAAAAAGCTTACAAATGATTTAATGGGAACTGGATCAGGTCCCTAAAATACACACACACAGAAGCAAACAGACATGTTTTAGGATGAGTTAAATTGGCAGAGCTGTCTCTGAGCACTTAACCTCAGATAAGCTTAAGCTACATTTCCAAATCTTACAAGATTTTTCAGCACTCCAAAAAGCTCTTGGCACTCAAAACAACTGGCTGCTTCTGCATAGTTTTTAAAACTCGCTTCTCTAGTTGGTTTCTACTACAATTTCAGCCTGTCATGAGGCATAAAGGTTATCAAATTCTCACCCTGGCCATTTGTGGTATGACAAGCAGTCATGCAGTGACCAGGAGGTGGAAGAAAAATAGAGTCTGCTTCAAAAAACGAAAACCTACACCCCAAAACAATTTGTGAGGTTATTTTTTCACCTGGATCTGTTCCCCATACTGATGCACCCTGCAGTCATGCAGCTGCTCACATGGGCTCAAGCAAGGGGACAACCTGCCTGGTGGCTGTGAGCAGCTGTTGTTTAAGGTGTCACTCCTACGAAACATTTATTCATGAAACTTCACCCCTACTTCAGCATATCTATTTTGGAGAATAATTATTTTTGAAGGCCAAACGACAGTTATTTTCTGCTTAAAGAAAGGTACATCCAGAGCGTTGCACAACTCAAGTGCCAATTTGAGTCTTTAGATTTTTAAAGGAAGCTCTTACAAAAAGTCAATCATTTCAAATGATTTATTAAGTGCTTTTGGTGTTGGGGGAGCAAAGGACAGCAGGTGGAATCCATCTACATGTCTAGAAGTGCAATACAGAGGAAACTGCTGTCACATACTTTCTTCCTGAAGGCGTGCCATAACCTGGACATCCGTCAAGTCCTGCAGTTTATATCCCATCGAGATGGAGTCATCGGATGTACTCAGCTCACTGTCCACTGACGACTGAGAGCTCAGGGCAGAATGCATGCTCAGGTAACCTTGAGGAAGGGAGGGGAAAGGACAGAAAAAGTACTTAGACATCCACATACAAACCAAGAGCAAGCAGCAGAATATTTTCTCCAGTAATAAAAATCAGTGCAGGTGTGAGGTTCAGTGTTCAGATGCAGTTGCTAGAAATAGGAAGTTAGCAATGCTTTAAAAAAGTGTTTTTTTTGAAGGCGATACACTTACTGAATAATTCTGAACAAGGTTTCTCCAAACGGCCATGGAAATAAAAATACTGACTGCCCTAAACAAAGCATTTAAAAACCACTGCTGAACACCACTTCCAGCTTGTGGTTAGTTTTCCAGCAGGGTGGCTTTAGATGCCTCATCTGAAAAGGCACAAACTTTTTCCAGTTTCAAGATGCTTTGGGGTGGTGCTTTGTGTGGCCAGTAGTGCAGTGTGGTGCAAGGGAGGTGTACGTGTGTGCATTTTACACAAATACACATGAGCTCCAGATCAAGACACTGCAGTCTCAAGATGGAACTATACAGTATAACACAACCCTGTTAGTTTTACATCACATGTCTTTTCTCAACACCATAAGAAAGCAAACATGTTGGTAGGGATAGTACCAGGAGGAAGTGGTATAATAAATAACCTATGAAACATGCCCCCGACCAAAAGGTCAGGGCTAAAGTGCACTGAACTGAGCCACAGCCAGCAATAAAATGCACACGACAACTCTGCTCTGGGAAAAGGACAACATATTTATCTTGTATTAGTTGCTGGTCCCAGTGATCTTATCTTCATCATGCTTCTCTTTTTGGTAACTCCAGAAAAGTTTTCAGCTTATTCTTAAGCCACAAGTGATCAGGGGGACACTCAACCAAATCTTGACTCCTGATCTGTGCTGGTCTTGCTCTGTTGTGACACCTCTGCTGCAGCCTCTCAAGAGGCTCTCAGGATGTAGCAACACAGGCCTTATGGTACAGATACACATTACCCACTTGACTTACTGTATGTGTATAGCTTAAGTTTAGACTTTTACTCATGTTTCTTTTGAACTTTTTGCAGAAGTACAAGCATGGAAAATAGTCTCCATAAAAGAGAAAATGGCATTAGATAATTTTCTGGTGTCTTCCTATTAACTATATATAGTTTAAGAAAAACAATACAAAAAAAACCCACCACACCCACCCACACCACTCAATGACTGAATTTGAAATTACTCATTAGATGACAGAACATTAGGCTGGGTCAAAAATATTAGAGGCTAAAACACCAAGTGGGGGAAATCCTGACCCATTCTCATACTGTAACAACAGTTTGAGTTGAGAGCATTACAGCTACAGCAGACTTTCCATGCATGAGCAGTTCTAGAAGTTGCACAGATGCCTCAGGTTTGCACATCAGTGAAAGAGTTTGGTATGAAAATCAGGTCATTATAGATCTAGTTTCAAATCTTGAACAAAAAGACATAAACACGAGCTCATAAAAGAAAACATAAACAAAAACCTGAACAGACAAAGAAAGTATTTTAAGGAGATTATTTAGAGATTTTTTTTCCCCCCCGAAGAATTCAGCTTGCCAAAATTCAGTTTACATTCATCTCTCTTTCAGTAAAGACATAAGCATTCATTCATATCTATGTTTAAAAAAAAAAAAAACAAAACAAAAAAGAACTATACAGAAGGATCCAGAAGGACCTGCAGCACAATTTTTTTAAGATTAATTTAACATCAAGTCTCAAGCCTGCAACTGTTAAAACATGCTTTATGCTTTTAAACATGCAAATTACAATATAGCAATTTCCGCAATTTCCACAAAAACTAAACCAAAGATGCCTCATGTGATAAGCCAAGGGGCAAAGCATTTCTAATAATAAAAGAAAAAACGAATAGTAATTGCATCACGGATAAATGATGCTATTGAAATAGCCCCTTAGGCAGCCACTTAAAAGCAGAGACAGACCTGAGGCCAAAACATTTCAGAGGTTTCACTGTTTCATCTACAAACACATAAAAAATTCCTGTTAGAAGTCGAAGTTGCTTCTCAGTTAAGAGCACTGACTCCAAATACAGTAAAGTCTGATGAAAAGTTTTTGCCACATCATGCTCGGTTTCTCATGCAGACAATTCAAAGACATGATCTGGAAACTAAACCTTTGTCTTAAAACACAAGGCTTCTTTTCTTCTCTAGGATTATATTAAAAAAAAATTCAAGCTCTAGAGACAAAAAAAAAGTAACTTCATACAGTTAATTTTCACGTATGATAACATTATTCAAAGAGCAATGTTTTAATGTTTTCCTGTTTTGGCCCCATCATTTGTTTTGTATTCAATGTCACATAAAATTAGTACAATTAAAAAAAAATATACAGAGACACAGTGTTACAAAAACAGTAAGTACACTTACAATATTTAGAATGCAAGGAGATATTCTCCCAGGTAACATATCAATCTGAGGTCTTAACTGGGCATATTAAAAGGAGAAAAGCCCATGGGTGACGTTTCTCTCTCGACTTTTCCATATGTCTTACATGAAATGCCCCATTATTAATCCTCCTTGCATTTTAAATACTGGAGAGATTTGCACTGCTCTACTGACATGCCATACCTGAGCTGCCACAGGTTAGTAGTGCTTTGTTAGTCGATTTGAGATGCCCAGGAGAGTTTAGTGCATTGCTACAGGAGCCTGTCTCTGTGTTCAAATTATGTGCACTTGGTGATGCCAGGGGACTGCAATACAGGTTTTTCCATCTACTGGCTAGAAGGAAAAAATACAAGAAAGCCATGGAGGTTAACAGATCACTTCGAAAAAACAAAGAGCACAGGAATAAAGAAAGGCATCAGGTCAAACAAGATTAACTATATAATTGGTGAACTTTGAATGAGACTTCTGGATGGTAGCAGTTATGAGACTTATGAATAAGTTTTAACAAACTCAGCTTTT
>NW_010586461.1:34406-49440 GCF_000705375.1 Tinamus guttatus | reverse complement strand
CTAGAGAAAACCTCAGGTTAATTCAGCAGCCCCATGGTGATGCTTGTGATTTTGAAAATATTTTTCAAATGTAATTATGTTGAGGCTGTAATTATGTTATCTTTGTAAAAATGCTACTCAACAATGAAATGTTTCTGCCCTCTTCAAACTTTTAGGCCTGAAATCCTGCCAACAATACCCTTTGCAGCTGTTTATATTGGTTCAGTTCCCTTCCTGTTAATCCATGTATTTGTTCTGTGCTTGTTAGCATTTTGTGCTAGTTCTAATTTCCTCTTCCTATCTAATCTATGCAGTTGACTCAGTTCAACTGTCAGATTCCTCCTTTTTTTTTCTGTTGCTTTTTCACTTTTTTCATCTCAAGGTTCACATATTGCATTAATTCCTCTTTAACTTAGGAAAAAAATATGTGCATGTGTATGTGTTAAATACTTAGGGTAAGCATTACATTTACTTGAAAAACAAGGCACTATTTTTTACTTTCCCAATAATGCATGAAGAGTTCTTGGGATTGCACTACCCATCAGTAGCAAAGGGAGCTTCATATGTAAAACCCTGTTTTACCTAGAGCCCCATTTATTGTCTCTGTCATAAAACTAAATGATCACATTGAAAATAAATTATGTTACAGATTTTACTAATAGAAAATAGATCGGTCTGTCACATTTTTACATTCAATACTAGGGTCAAAACAGCTGACATATAAAACCCATCAATGTTTACATAGAGATATCCCAATATTCTAACTCCATTCTTACTCAGGCATAGCTTGAATGGAGTTCAATAAGAGCTCAGCCTAAAATAAATTGCATAAATCAGGTTAAGGACTCCGGGGTTTGTCAATGTGTTTTTAATGTACTGAATATTATGAAAAATTCCATCGGTTCATACTGACTCCATAATCAATGCTCACATATTCACAAGTTTTCTCAGACTAAAGGAAATGGTACACAAAATGGTTTAATTATGCAAGAGTGACCTCAGTGCTCATATCTACAGTTATTAAATGCTGGCACACTGTGACCAAACTCTCTAGCTCCATTCACCAAGGGCATGATCCAAAGCTCCCAGAAATCAATGGTAGTAAGTAACTCAACTGAATGCAGTGAACTTCAGCTCCAGCGCAAAAGGAATTGAAATGAAATATGGCTTAAAAGACTGCGAGGAGGGTTTGCCAAATGGCTGCTCCTGCACTGAAAAAGCATGAGCTGGTTTTAGCGATAGGAGTACTTCGGTAGCAGAACAGAAATAGGGCTTTGTTTTTCAGGCAAAATCATTTATAAAAGTAAAAACCGTTGTCCATATTTAACACTCAGGTATGAAAGACTTTATAAATTAAAAAAGAGGTAAAGCAATATGTGAACTTTGTGATGAAAGAGGTTCTACTTGTAAATGCATATTGTAAAGTCTCAAATAGGCAACATGAGCTTACTCTGTCCCTCTCCCCTGCCCAGGCATTTTATTATGAAGGGGCATATGAAGCACAAATTTTCATGCACTTCGATTATCCAGCAAGACAAACTAGCCAGAGCTCCATCTTAGGGTGGAATATTAACATTGTGTATGCCATAAAAACAGTTCTTAACTCACCAGAAAATTTCATACAAATTTGACTGGCCACCGTATGTATGATAGTACTGATACACTGATACAATGAGTGAGTCTTGAATCCCTGGATAACCACAGGGTTTTCTTTAAGTCAGTGGATACTCCTAAAACTTTCTCAGACTCTAAAGAAGTTAGGGTCCTGTATATACTCAAAGCAGTAGTAAATGGTTGGTGAAGGCATGGACAAGGACAGAAATAAGCAAAGTGACTCAAAGTCAGAGTCTGGGGTACTTCTTTTGCCATCCTAAAGGCTATCAGACCAAAAAGCTGCCAGGCAGTCAAGAAAATATGAGCAAAACCCTGAAAAGAAGTTAAAAGATGGCCCTTCTTGGCATATATGACACCGCAGTCTTACACATGAAGTTCTGAGATGGGAAACTGCCCCTTGATGCTCATTCCTCACGTGTAAAGAGGACTTTTGCATGTATTTTGTAAATAAATGGTATTTCACTAAGAAAGATACCTGTCTCAGAGCATCCACTTTTAATGATTTATCTTAATTACTTATTTAGAACATAATTACCTGCATTATCCTGCACTCTGCATTGTGCATATTTATTCTGCTGTTAGCAAGCCAGACCAGCAAAGTGAAACACTTTCTGTCAAGGTGCTGTCAGTGGTGTGTACTGCAAAAGCTCCATTCTGCTGCTTTCTGGAGGGAGCAAACATATACTCGGTGCTTATCTCATCTTTCTGAAAAGCCAAATTAAATTGCTCGCAAAGAAAATGAAATGTGGCATCAGGATCCAGGCTTGGGGAAGCCCTTACCAAAAGGATTCCTCAAGGTTCAGCTCCCAGGGAAAAATGCAGGAGCTGGTATTATTACTGCAAGTGCTGGGGAGCAGCCAGGGCAAGAGCCCAACAGGCAGCGATGTCAGCTCCACATGGATGTTTTGAGTCATGTTCTGGGGTCTCTGCTCAGCTGCTTGTGGGATGAACGTAAGAGCATAAGAGCTTTCTGAAGCAGCCTATGCGGTGAATTATAAGGGTATAATCTTGCAGAGAGATGCTACTGTGGTCCAGCTTGGTCCTTGGGAGTCAGGCTGACTGACATCCTTAGAGCACCAGGAATTCTTATATTTCTTGAGATCAGTAACAGTAATTTTTTTTTCTTTCTAATTTATTTTCTTAAGTTGTTCTTTTACCGACAACAATTTATTTCTCTTGAAGATTGCACAAGTGCACAGGTGTGTGGCTTAAGATACAGTAGATTTGCTGATACTGGAATGTGGGGATGTTTGCTCTTGAGCAGCTCAACCAGGATAAAATTATTTGCAAGCTCTGTAGTGCTGTATGCCAGCAATACATTGGATGTATCATCAGTCTTATTTAAATGGGGCATCTTGACAAGGCATTTATTTCAAGGAAGATGGATATGGAAGACTGTGAAAGAGTACCTCATGACATAAACCATTTATTGCATATATGCTTAGAGGGTTTGATATATTTAAGTAAGGGAATAGGTTTATGATTCGTTTCAAAAGATAGAGTGAGTGCTCTGGTGAAATTGTGAAAATAGCTAAATGCTTAAATCGGAGCAGCATTATGTAGTGAATACCTCTGTCCATGTTGGACAGGTATCAAGATTCATGCTGAGAGTTACCTTTTCTGCCCTATATCTATCACAGAATAATCACTATCCTTTAAAATGGACCATAAGTCAAAGGAAGTGGTTTAAAAAATGCCATCTTTCCTAATGCATGTTTTCTCACATTCAAAACGGATCCTACCTCTTCAAATACCTGTAAAGCTTTGAGCGGCCATCATAGGTCTTGACTGCATGCTATTAAAAATCACACCATTTCTCCATCTGATAATGGACTGTTCCAGACCCACCAAAATCTAGGTCTGCCTCGGTGCCAAAATCTCACTTCAGATGAGCCAGAAAATACTGCGCATACTCCTAATAAGAGATGTGGTCATTAGCCCATATATCAGTCTCAAGTACACGGAGGTGTCTTTAGTCCATTTATGTGGTTTGGCACCAAGCTTGTGTTAACAAGTAGCTCACCTACAGGAGATGCTCCTTGAGCAGCATGCATGCAGGCAGCAACGCTGCTTCTGACAGCTGTGATATATGGCACTATTAGCAGCATATTCATCACATGAGTGCCTAGAGATGGACTGAGACACTTGGCCACACAGGTTTCTTCAAAGATTTCCTAGATCGATAACTACTTTGGTTATACGCTATATACTAGCGTCACCAAATTACTAGGCACATTTCTCCCACTGAGGGTAACATCCTGCAAAGGCCTTGGTTGGTCAACAGTGGACTAAAGAAACAACTATATGAAGTTATTACGGAGAAAAAAAAAGTTGAGCATGTTCTTTAGCACATATTTCTTGTATAAAACTGTGAAGCTGAAACGTGTGACTGGTGAGAAGTGCTGTCTTTGTCCATTTACACGTGTAACTCCCTTTTGCAGGGTAATGTTTTTTTCATTTCCACCCTATAACAGCATTCTAGAGTTATAGATAGGGTAGGCAATATACAAATAGAGAGTACAGATATATAAACAATAATAAAGATCTTTTAAAACTCAAGTCATTTATGCATAAAATCCAAGAGATAGGACTATATTGCTTTCCCTGACATGCAAAGCCATGTGACTGTTGTGTGCTGAGTAGAACTGAAACACTGCACTGAGCTTTCCAGCCACATAAAAATATGTAGTATATTTTCAATCAAGAAATAGAATGATAAACTTGACTGTGTTTACCTTTTACCTGTAAAGGTACTGAACTGGACTGCTCCCAAGCAATAATTGCTACATGTCTTTCCCTTTGAAATCTCAGGAAAGCATGGGTAATTCTAGTCTTTAAAATGCAAACACTAATAAATAATGGAAAATTTTGGTAATACTGATCTAATTTATCCATTTAAAGAAACCCATTATAAATGTAAACAACAGTGCAATTCAACATTTATGAAGTCCTTGTTTTCTCTTCCTATGGAATTTATTTAACAGACATCACTAGAACCATCCATTATTTATCTTCTTTTAAAATTTAATGAATATGGATATGAAAATTGTTAAAAAATTGAAATACAGAAAATGTCTCATTATCTCATTGATGAATTTGGCCTGTGAGTTCAAATCCACAAGTGAAAATGAGTTTGCCAGTCTCAGCTACAGAATATTTGTCTACTGCAGAGTTTGAAGAATTAATTCTTCACAGCAAGCAGAGAGATGGCTTAAATAAATAATGCATTTCAAAGACAAGACCATGAAATGTACTAATTGTGAAAAGAAAATTATTATTTTTTAAAAGAGTCAACTTGAACCCTTGCCTAAAATTCCATTCCAAATGAATTAAAAATGAGCTGCTGGTGGCCGCCTCTGGCCGGGGAAGCTGCTGTGCCTTGTGCTTCAGCGGGGACCCCGCTGTCCTGGCACTTGTCCTTGGCATGGGACATTGCCTGCAGCGCTCCAGGTGTACCAGCTGCAAGAGAGGAAACGCACAGGGTAGCAAGGTACCCGTCCTCTCAGAAATTTCCAAGAAACATGTCCAAACACCAGGAGAGAGATGCAGCGTGTTCAGTCCTCTTCCTTCCAACATTTTTTTTTTTTTTTGCCAGCTGTTGCAGGCACTATTTTCTGCTTGCCCTCAGGTGGTTTACTTTATTTACGGCATTGCTTCTTTTAAATCAACGATTTGTTGGACGACTAATGGTGGCACTAGCAGCTCAAGAGGAAAACAGGAGAGACAGGCCAGAGGTGGGGGGATAAAAAAGAAGAAACACTGTCAGAAAGGCCACAGGAAATTACTGCTAAGTGGTGTCTAGATTTGATCAGGTATATAGTGTGCTTTTTCTTAGAGGATGGAATGATCCAAAACCTCTGTCACTCCTAAGTCTCTTATGTTGGTTATAAAA
The DNA here is from genome assembly GCF_000705375.1 of Tinamus guttatus. Next base: position 43,955 of record NW_010586461.1, on the reverse strand, counting down.
GCCCTATTGCAAAGAAAGACCACTCATCTTTTGCTCGGAATAGTGCAAAACAATAGAAATCTGAGCTAGCAAGAACACCTATTCAGTTTTTACTGCTAGCTCGATCAGCCTCATAAATGCCTAAACTCATATATAAAAATGTTAATGTTTTCCAATTGCTATTCGGAATTTATATTTATTGCAATACAACGTAGCCATTAGTACCTGAAAGTTCCTGATAGGCCTGAGGTCTCTAAGACCCACAGCCACCCTCTTGTTCCTCCTGTCCATCAGAGGGTCCAAGACCTGGCTTCTGTACTGAGATGACAACCAGGAGATTGCCAATTGTCTCGGAGATGTAAAATAAACGCTTTTTCTACATATGTTAATGCCACTGTTTATTGACTACTTAGCTTGGATATAATTGGGGTCATTAGGGAAACATAAGCAGCTCAGTGCCTGTCAATACCTGACCTTTAAAATATTCAGTACATTCGGTGTTACATGATGCTTAACAAGCTGGCCTTTTCATGTGAACGCAGCTGTTGCTGCCATGCAAGCAGGAATTTTTTTTTGCACAACGTTTTTAAAATGACTTTCCTTTTTTTTTTTTTTTCCCCATCCCTAGTTTTGAAGTAAATTTGTAACAAAATAAATCTCACTGAAAATTTGGTTAAAAAAAAATCGTCCATGTGAAAGCAAAGCAAAACCCAGACCAAAGAAGCAAAGGGATAAAAAGGCCAGGATGAGAAGTTAAACTGAGAGCACCTTCATGCATTATGACATTTGGTAAATGCAAATCACCTTCAGGATGCCACAAGCAAAATTTTCAACAGTGCTTCTGATGACTGTGGGACTGCTGAAGAATCCCTCATCAGCAGACCATAAAGAATAAAGCAACAGCTATCACTAATGTGCAGATGTTATCAGGATGTGACTTCAGCACACACATGCATCCTGATGGAGAGACAAAACTGCAGATGTTTAACACACTATTGTGGAAGCTAACTACAAACTATTCTAATTATTTAAATTTTACAAAAAAGGCATATTCTGTGTCTTTTGCCTCTCTTGCCAGCGCAAGTTAATAGTTTCTGTAAATAAAAGCAAGAGACTTTTTACTGAGGTAATTAAAGGTGTTAATATTTCTGAACAGGCTGATAGATAAATGTTTCCATTTTAATTACTCTTTGAAACAAACAAACAAGAGGAGCCCACATATCCTGTTTTGAAAGATCAAAATAAACTATGTTTTTCTATTTTAACAGAGAAGTAAGAAGAAACCAGAATTAGTTCAGACAACGGAGACATATTTTTACAATGCGGATCAGGAAGACAAACAAAATTAAAAGACGAAGTGACAAAATTAATTTAAAAGATAAAAGTGAGTCTAGTAACTTGAAATCAACATTATTGTGAAATACAAAATACCAAAATACCAGCTGTACCAACTTTAACCCATGCGAGTAGCTTTATCTATGTAGGTAATGTTATGTTTGAGCATGATTTCTCTAAAGCTACTTGTGTATGTAAGTATTTTTTGGGTTAGGGCCTAGCACTGGCTTCCGCAAGCTGGAAGAGTTTAGAAATCTGAAGCAAAAGACAAACATGATGGATGGCTCTTTCCACAGTTTTAACCAGCCTCAGAAACTTCTGAATGTGGAAAGTAAGGAAACCTGCCAGGGAAAGGCCCTGGGCACAAGACAGAAACATGAGGTCACAAATTCTCTGTAAAAATACAAATTCCCACTTTTGTCACTGACACTTCCTGTCCACATTTAAAAAAAAAAAAAAAGTCAAAGGTTTTAACTGATGTTCCTGGATGCAAGCATCACTTCCCTAATAAATAGAAATAGAATGAAAATAAAATAAAATACAATACCTTTGGTGTTATTCGCTTGCCAAACCACATTATTGCCCCCAATATTAGATCAGTTTTGTTTTAAAATCAGCTCAGGGTCTAACAGTTGTGGCTGAAATAGGTCAGTTTACTAGTGCCCTCTTCTGCTTTACATCGGTCTCTGCTGCCCTCTTCTAACCTCTACTCTCCCTCCAGCAGTTTCTGTTCTTGCACGCAGTGATCCAGCAGGACCTTGGCCCCCTCAGGTCCCTCATGTCAAACAAGCAGGCGTCTACTACATTACACGGCCTGAAGGTGACTGCGCAGACGGGGAGAGAAAGGGAGAGAAAAAGAAAGTCCTTGGAAAAGCAGGATGGCATCCCTGAGCAAAAATCCATCAATCACACCAGTCCAGCTATCTCAATTAACCCTTAGTTAAGCTGGGACCTCCTGGAGAAGCTGAAAGGGGTTGTAGGGAATAAGAGATGTTATCTGCCACAAGGATTACCACTCAAAGACAATTCCACATTTTACCCTAGTGATTAGCTGTAATTAAATAAAGTAAGACTGTTTAAACTTCATTAGCAGCAAGACGTTTGCTACAGCAGAGTGCGCACAAATCATCCATTCTTAATTAAAAGATAATCCACAGGATGACCATAATCTTCTTCTAAAAATACGCCATTTCCCCCTGAAAGATTTCTTCAACAAATAAGGATAAATATCAGTTTCCCTGTGTTTAAGCTGCGAAGAAATGGATGCTCCTCGCCACTTGCTTGAGTGAGTACTGAACGTGCCTGATAACATCACTTTGGCATGCTATTATCTAAAATGGTAGAATACCTCACTTCATCAAAGTCTGACATAAATCTTTGAAAACAAAGACATTGCATATGTATGAGCTGAAATAGATATGACAGTGTTGGCACATTAATATTCCTGTCACTGGGGGGTTTCAAACTTTTAAGGAGATGATATCAATGGATTCAAGCTGTAGCTGGTGGAAGAGGGCAATGTACTATGGGACAGTTATTAATTAGGTACAGCCAAACATATTGAAAAACACATAATAATGTCCAAAGTAGATCACAGTGCAGACTTTCAAGAACAATTAAGTGAGACAGAAATCAAGACCTCTTGGGATCTTACTGCTACTAGGATCTGGGAGGATCGGTCCTTATCAATAGCAAAAGGACACCTCCCCTCTCGCTTCTGTAGCCCCTTTGCTGCTGCATGGGCAACATGTGCTTTCAATCATTCCAGCACAGCCCTCATTAAAAAGTAACTGCAAAGTGAACAGTTGCATTTGGACTGAGAGTGGTCCTAACGTAGCCTGATACAGGGATATTTAGTCACAGGCAGGCTGTGGTAGAGCATGCTCATGTATAAATCATGTAGAAGTCGCGTTTAGATGCCAGCTAATTCCTCCGGCGTTAGCCAGAGCACACGAGGAAGGGAAGGTGGATGTTAACAAAACCAGCAACACACTCACACTTCAGCAGTAAGAAAGCTGAAAAAAAATCCCCAAATCATTCTGAGGAGAAAGGAAAAAGGGCAAATCCTCTATATTTATGCTCCTTTTGGATGGCATGTACATTGCTTCCTAAGCCTTGCCCCTTGTGTGCAATGGGAGCATAACACAGACAGTGAACTCCCCTTGCATAGGGCAGACTGCAGTAATTTGGGGCTGTAGGTACCAAGCTTTTGATTTGCAAAGACTATGAGACAGCGGCTGTTAGCTCAATAAAGCACCTTCCATGTCTTCTGAGCCATAAAAATAAATGAGGAACATGAAAGCCACTTAATCCCAAGAAAAGAATTCAGACCCCAATGCTAGAATTGGAATGGAATTCTGTGCATAGCTCCCTTCATTTTTCATTTTAGTTTAATACAGAAAGATTCACAGGCAGTGACCACATCTCCTCATAGACTGCACTAGTCCAGTCACATGCTGACCTTCAGATTCAGGATATAAGGTCTGCTTAAAGCTTTTCCACACACAGCCTTTGCTTTCTGGCTCTCTAGATGCTTCTCTTTCTCTCATTCTTTCCTTCCTTTCTTCCTTGCTTTTTATTTTACTCACCTCCTTTTTTTTTCCTCCACAGTTCTGCATCTGTGGCAGGCTGGTCTGAGCCCTGACACCTGACATTCAATAACCTCTCAGCAGTCATGGACAAAGGCCTCAAAAATTCCTCTTTCACAAACAGGCATGAAACTATCTCCAGATAAAGGCATCTCAAACACACTTGATGACAAGTCAGCTCTTTTAGGCTGTTACAAGAGCACCGCTCAATTCCAAATATTTTTAGACTTTACTAATAAAATCCTGCAGAGGTGTTTAGGTCAGCGCTTTCAAACCAACTAGAAATACATCTGTGCTTTGTTTTTGATTTAACTCTTTTATTACATTAATGTTATCTGTCATTTCCTGCGTGTGTCAGCATCGCTTCTGAATGGCAAAAACGTCACGGATACACCATGCAAAAAAGAAAGAATCTTGTACCCTGCTATGATAAGCAACTCTGCTTTGAAAAGAAAAGAAAAAAATACAAGTTGATAGATTATCTGGCAACAGCGAGCTATTATATATCCATAGTCTTGCATCAAGATGCTGGAAGTCAACAGCATAAGCAGTATTGCTTATAAACTCCCACATTCAGTTAGGTCCTGATTCCTTTGCAGCTCTACAATTCAATTCGGAAATAGGGTTAGATTAATATTTGAAATTGTTGAGCGAATTCTCAGTATCCGTGGATCAGATTATGCCACTCTCCTTTACACAAAGTAGTGTTTTATGTCCCCAAGCAACAAGACACTTAAGCACAGGCATAACTTTAAGCACATATGTAAACCCATCAAAGTCAATGAGACTCCTGCTTGGGCTTAATATTATGTACTTGCATATATACCTTGCTGAACTAAGGCTTTACATATTAATCCACATGAAGAAAGGAGATATATTATGACTTTGCGAGCACTACACTATCTTGGACATAAGATATTTTCCTAACTATTTTAGTGCTGCACTCTTTAGGAATTATAACAACTAAATTCTAATGGGACTTGAAAAGCTATTCATAAAAAACAAAAGATTTTAAAACAAGGTAGCTGCAACCCACTACAATTTACTATCAGAAAAAGACAGACCAGAAAACACAATTGCCTCAAACAGTTTTCTTTTTCACCAAAAATCAGCCCATTTTTTTAAATCAAAGAACTCATTCTATATTAACTAGGCAAAACATCCCTGGTATGGAACCACTGATATACAATGAGCAAAGAAAATGAAGTCACTGCATTCTTTAAAATGTAGTCTTTCATGTCAGTTCATTGCAAAAAATAATGAATTACAGACTCTTCTTCTTCTTCCCAGTGCATTTTTAGGATAGTTTACATTTCTCTGGAATGGCTTAAATACCTCACTGCCTAGTGCAGAATGTCCTTATGAAGGAAAAAAAAAAAAGATATTTTCTTTCACAGTTTGATTGTATGGATCTCTTACTACCATTCAAGACCAAGAAAAATGTAGACTCTGTTTAAAGAAAAAGCACTAAAATGTTAGAAAGCATTTATATAATGCAAAAGTTACATGGAAAAATATCTACTCAGATAAAAAGAGAAATCCAGTCCATATATATGGCTTTTAGTGCAGTATGAAGATTCTGCAAATCCTCTGATAAAAACAAACTAATAAAGTTGCCTTGTAAAGTGAACTACAGATAAGGATGCATCTATTTTCCTTGTAAACATTACTTCTGAAGGTTTGCACATATAGAAATGATATCCACGTACCATGCTTAAACAGCTAGTATGACTAGCACAGACCTTCTGTGCCTCTATATGCTTTGGATTTCATTCTGACAAGTAAATCATATCTTTTCCCCTTTTGATTTATGAGACTGGATTTATTATAATTTCATTTTTTAATAAAGAAATAAAGTATGAGAGGTCAGGATTTACAGGAAGTACAGTGGCTGGACCTCCCCCCTCCAATTCTATTTATGATATGTTTCTGTGCCTACAAAGATTCTCTTGTGTCTGTTTTCTAAGTACTTTAAAATATATTACTTAAAAGTAATATGAAATTATTGGAGGAGCAACGTCTGCTTTTTGTTTTGATTTTCCCATACTCATGTGCCTACGTTGTTTATTTTATTTGATCATTAAGGGCTAGATATTACTGTGTAAATAAATCTGCTAGGCCTCGGCAGAATATCAGTGAAGTCAGTTGAGTTTCACATATGCAAACAGCCTTATTTGTGCCAATCACACCGTAAAACTAGGCAAGATATTGATACAGTTCTGTTGATCAGATACTCTATATACAAATTAAAACATTATGAATATGAATGTTTTATACATTTTGTAGATTATGGCTCTATCCTGTAAATGAGTAATCCTAGTTTCTTGGAAAAGCCTGTCTGTATACAGGAAAGACAGAAACATAAATACAAATGCATGTATTTAATTCTATGTAACAGTAAGCAACTATATGTAATAATGAAACATTTGAACATTCTTTCATTTTATTGACAGACTTTTAAGAAATGTGAAATTTATTAGTACTAGAGAAAGAAACACTAAATAAATTCACCTGAATAGAGTAACATATGTCTGTGCTTCCAGACAGTTTTTTAAAAAAGTCCTGTCTGGCTTAAAATAGTCTTGAAAGATGACTTGCCTGGATCAACCCTTTCTGACAGTCTTAAATTCTGATTTGCAATGCAATTTTTCTTAAAAGTTGGCATACTGCAATGTCTTCTTGCTTCTAGGAGACAGTTCAGAGCATTTCAGCTGCCACCAAAGTTGCAATGATTCTTTATATTAAAAAGTAATACTGCATACATAAAAAATGTAAAATATAACATAGAGTCTTAAGTATCACAGCAAAGGAGTTTTTCATCTTAGCATTTGGTTGGTATGCATCAGCTTACTATCTGTAGACAAATTGTTTTAAGCAGAACTACAATGATAAGTAAATCTTCTGCTAGCTTAAGTAAGTTCTAGTCCCAATACAACACCAACATCAAGAGAGATTTGGGCTGGTACTGCTTCATTACACTCCCCACTATACTTATTTACCATTCCAAAATCCTTGACGTAATAGTAGTCATTCTAACCTAGCCCACTGAACACAGTTTAACGGTTTCTGGGGCTTTGTGATAACAGAACCTGCATAAGTTTTGGAAAGCTATAGTAGTATTTTGCTACAGTTGTGAAGCATAAAAGATATAAACAGAATAAGATTTCTATATATAGGCACCTCCTCTCATTGGATAAATCTTTAGCTGTTTTGTAGGAAAATGTGTCACTTGGTCCAAAGAAACACATTTCTCTGTCTATAATTTTGTTCTCTATAAAGAAAAGCTAAGGAACTAAAATGCATAAATCTATTTGATATATATATAAAAAAAACACGGGCTTGACATGGATTCTCAAAAAATATTGGCCTTTAAAAGTAGCAGTTTCTGCAGATCTAAAGAACAGCCAAAAAGTCCTCAAACTTGTTTAATTTTTCCAGCTATACCAATTAGTCTACTAAATCTTATTACCTCTACCTACAAGCCTTGTCCTCATTCAGAAAAGGTGGGCACTGTGTAGCATCCTAGGGGTTATCACAAAGGCTCCTTCCCAAAGGCCAGCTCATATTCCCATGTGAGGTGACTTCAGGGTCACCTAAGTCAGACTCTAACATGTCAATCAGGCTTTAAATCAGGACTTACATCAGGCTGCAGATCTCTAGAGTTTAAGAATTTCAGCATAGCTTAGGAATCAGCACATGGAAACAACTATACTACCTATTCTTGACACCTAATAATTCAATAAAAGCGCAGTTGTAGATGACTATGAAGCCCATCTGCCCTCAACGTGGGCAAATTCAAGACCTTCCGAGAGAAAACCCCGGACTTTCTCCTCTGCCTCATGTCAGTCACGGGATGTTACCATAGGATGAGCAGACAGGCGGCGCGGGCCTGCGTGCTGAGGACAGTGCCCGCGAGCTGCAGACAATAGCGCAGACCGGGTGGGCACAGACAGCCTCGTGCACGCTCCAACATACAGGTGGCTGCCTCCAGTGTTGCCCTCAGGCAGCGCTTGCTGCCTTGCTGCAGGGCCTACCCTCATGATGCCACTGCGGGCAGGTGGCACGTTTGCCTTCAAACCTGCCCCCACACATGCTTCTGCTTGCAGTATGGCCACAAGCTATATTAAGGTGGAGGACATAATTTTGCAAGAAGTTACTGTGGGTGATATCAAGAGTGAGGCCTAGCTTGCTGAGCTAGATGAATTATCTACAGAATTATCCCTATTTTGTACATGATGTTGGGCAGCACACATCTGCAGGTACAGTGGAGCCCCAGAGATCCAGTGTCAAGTGAAGCAGCTACCAAACACCCTGATTGTAGGGGAGTGGCCAAGAAAGACACAAAGAAGGGCACTGATACCAAGCTGAGCAACAGGCCAAGGAATGAAGACTCTGTTTCTCCTGGGCGACAGCCTACTAGAGGCCAAAGGAAGACTAAAAGCACACAGTGACAAGCTAAACGTGCAGCCTGTTACGAGAAAGGAACCGGAGGTTGACAAGCACAGCTGAGCAGAGCCTAGACCTTCTATCAAGGAGCTAAACAAAACATTATCAAAAGTAACCATCCAAACCATAGTGGCTCACAGGTCATATGAGGTTGCTACAGATTCACTACAGCAACGGTGGAGAAACTGAAGTGGGTAAAGCCAGGGTCATGCTGACATAAAAGAAACTTCACACATTCATTGTTTGAGGTAGGAGAAAAGAAGTGATATACAAAAGTAATTCAGGGCATCTGTGAAGGCAGAAGCATGGGGAGGGGAGGGATCTCACACCACCAGCAAAGATAAAAAAACAAGCAGCGAGGAGACTAGTTTGAACTTCAGAACTCATGAAGAGCAAAGAGACCTAACAGACCACAGTAAGGTAGAAGTAAAAGCCACATCCCTAGGGCCCACTATATTCAAGAAATCTTGACCCCTGCTAGTCAACAAATTTTTTTAATAATTCACAAAGAAAACAGAAACAAAAAGACAGAACCTGGAGGCAAGAGCGCAGCTTGGAGGAGGAAAAAGACATGAGAAACCCATCCATGTTTGCATGGCTTGCATGTTAGTCGCAATTGTAACATCTCTGTGGATGCTGTTCTCAATAAAGAATTAGTTTATTTTTACCAGTGATGTGATACATGAGGCACTGAACTTAAACCAACAATAAATTCTTTTTCTGGTTGTTCATATATATATGTGTGTGTCTTTGTGTGTATTTTGTATGTATGCATATGTACATATATACATATCACCTCATTGTCATGACGTATTGTTAGTGTGTATATATATGTACATAGGTATTTATATATACATACATACACACTAACAATACGTCATGACAATGAGGTGATATGTATATATGTACATTAGAGTGTGATTTTATACATTATTTTTTAAATATATAGAAGCATTACTTATAGCCCTGAATCACTCACACATTTCCCTGCCAAACTGTCAGTTTTCAGTGGTAATATAAGAAGCATGGTTTTCAAAAAGGAATTTAGAGGAGAGCAGTTTTGTAACCTTGTCAGTCAGTTCTGGGAAGAAACTTGGAATGGAAGGCACATTGAACACACACTGAACTCTTATATTTCCTGTTTGACCAAAGCAGATTGCTTTCATTATGGCTTAAGGTGAAAAATGTGGCAACATTCCTG
>NW_010586461.1:0-17549 GCF_000705375.1 Tinamus guttatus | reverse complement strand
CACTTCACAAGCTGTTGTGTGAAAATGAAAGAAAAGGGGGAGGGGACACCAGAAGAGACAGCAGACTGCGTATTTCCAGATGGGGCAAAACAGGTGACAGCCTCGGTGAGGTATAATGCCCCAGTTTGACACCCAAGGCTGTCTAAATTATGGATGGAGCTTCACAGCAGCTCAAAAACATGAAAGAAATGTGAATTCTCTGCTCTGGCACCATGAAGAGCTGGGCAGAATTTCATATCTTCTCAACAACACCAGCTGAAAAAGCAACACTGTGTGATGACTTGGATCTAGTCAAATGTGGTTGGATGGTTGGGTTCACAGGGCAGTGGTTAATGGTGTGTACTCAATCCTGAGGCCTGGTCTATTCTGGGACATATCCTGTTTAGGATCTCTAACAATAACCTGGAAAAGCAGATGGAATGCACTAGCATCAAGCTCATGGATGGGCCTGAACTGCAGTGTGCAGACTGCCATGCAGAGGGAGCTAGGCAGGCTAGATGAGTGAGCTGACAGGAAGCAACAAGGAGAAACACAAAATCCTACTCCTGTGTAGGAGTACTCCTAACTCCTACTCCTAACCCCTTGCAATGATTCAGGCTGGAGACTGACTGGCTGGTAACTGCTCTGCCAAAATAGACTCAAGGGTCCTAGTGACCAGTTAAACATGCATCAGCAATGCAACCTGGCAGTGACGAAGGCTTACAGCATAGCACACGGTATCAGGACTGTAGCCAGTACAGGGGGGAACTGCTGAACTCATGGAAATTAATGACCATCTAAAATTATTCAATGATGTGGTAAGTGTGACAGTTGACTGTGAAGAACCACAAAAAGACCTAACATGACTGTGACTACACAGTAAAGCAGGATATGAAATATAATGTAATTGTGATGAACATGGAAAAAAAGTCCTAGCTATATGGGTTCTGAGCAGATCCTTACTGGGATTCTTTGGGGTGTATTCCCAAGATTTTTCCATGAAAATTTGAGTTTAGAGGTAATCAGAAAAGAAAATCAAATGCTAGGAATGCTACAAAATGGAGAACAAAACATAGGCGGACATTATGTCACTGTATAAGACTATGGCTCATGCACATCTCTGTTTCTCAACGATATGTAGTGGAAATACAAAAGGTCCTGACAAGGAGAAAAGGGATGATTGAAAGCACAGATTTCTATATGAATTTATATGAATTCTATATGAATTAGTTTCTATATGAATTATGACTAAATAAAAGTCTGGAAAAGAGACTTGGACAGGAGAAAGATTTCGTAGGTGTCTCTATACCCATGAGTGGCATGGAGAGGGGAAAAACTAACTGTTTCCAACGATAGAGAATATCATTTCTAAAGAAACAGAGGCATCAAAAGAAACAGTGTTAGCAAGTATCAGAATAAACAAAAACAATTGGAAATAGATCTCTTGCCAGAGAATACTGGGGATGTTGTAAGTTTACTGAACTGAACAATTTTATAAGAGTGAAATCTATTGAGAATTATATAGAATATCACATAGCTTTTACATAGAAATCTCATCTGAATCAGGACATCTCAAGCAAAAGGAAAATGAAGGCTGGGAGGGTACTAAGGGAGACTAACATATTCGCTCAATTCTTACTCTTGCCTGGGCATCCCTTACAGCCACTAATAGATGTAGAAGTGATCCTTCATCAGACTCATGTGGCTGGTTTACCTCCACAAAACTTCTTTCATTATTATAGTGACATATTACTCTTGTATGTTGTTTAGTAAGAAGCCCTTTCTCTAGAAGAATATGGCTGCTCGTGTACATACATATTTAATAACAAAGCATTTAAGATTTTGAAGCCATGTAGTAGAATTTAGTGAGAAGTCACTTCTGTGTCTCTTCAAATAAGCTGCAAGAAGGGATTATCTTTTAACATGGGCTCTAACCAGACAAGAACACAATCACTTAACAACTACAGTAGAGCTGATAGCTGTGAATTATGTATTCCCTTATTTTTGGATCAGTTATTTGTGAAAACATTATTTATCGTTTGTAAAACATATTTTTCTGTCAATATCTGCAAAAGAATAGAGACCATTTGCCATTACTTAGCTAGTTTGACTTTTCAGAAAGCAATAGGAGCTCTACTCAGAACCTGAATTGAGAATACTCCTTTCCAAAAGAGCCTTGAAACATCAACCCTTCCTACATTTCCCTAATTAGAACTGCACATTTCCCTAACCATTTAGCTTTCAAGAGATACTAGTGGAGCGCAGAATAAAAAGGGTAAGTGGATACTTTTATGCCTTTACTAATTTGGTATTCCTTTGAGTGGAAAGGTTCTTTGGTTCATTTTTGAGTCCTGTGTATATAAATCCACAAATCTAGCCTTAAAGGCAAATCTAGCCTTTAAAAGCATGCTGTGTACAAAATAAAACTTGCCCAAGGACTTGTACAAGACCATGGAACAAATCCCAGAAAGGCAATTGAACGATCTTTGCAAGTATCACCATCTTCTTGCTTCCAAGGCAAGAAGAATTTCATCTTCTTGATTTTCCAAGAAAACAATGTGCATTATAAAACAACAGAAACCCAAACCCTATCAAAACTGAAACCTACTCTGAATGTACATTCCCAAGAAGAGTATGAGAGAGAAAATGGATCATAAATACTACTTACAGTGTTTAAAGCACCAACTGAAGTTGCTCAAATATCCCAGTACTGTGAACAGAATAAGACCAGAATAAAATAAAAAACGGACGGACAGACAGACAAACATAAAAGATTAAAAGGTTGTGTGAGATTGTGTGGCAGGAACACCAGATTCAGGCAAAGCAATTAATGATTTTTTTGCAGAAATACTTATTTCCCTATACATGTGTGTATACATGTATATAGTACAGCCAACCACTCATACACAACAGCCATCACTAAAATATTCACAATTATTTCACATGTATATTTATTATATTACAGCTAAACTACACACATACATATTACATCTACATATGTATTACAGCTAAACTACATATATAAAAATACTTTTTAAAGCTAAGTCAGCCTTGGGTTTTGGTTTTTTATTTCCTTAAATACAAGAATCTTCCTTCAAAAATCTGTGCTTTCTCTCAGTATTATATTTTTAAAAAGAACAAATACAGCACATTGCAGATCATTCCTATCTGACTTGTTGCAATCTTTAGTTCTTTAATCTTGTGTCACAGCTGAAGGTTAGGTTGACCCATGTGATTCACAGTAAAACAAGCAGCGGGGAGAAAAAGCTAAGAAGATTCTTGTGATAAACCGTGTTTAATTCTGTTTTGGTGAGAACAAGCATCTCTCTCAGTAGGATGATGGCTGAAACTGCAAAAGCTCACACAAATATACAGTGCTGTATCATTATTGGTTTAATAAAAACATTTTATATGCAGGATAGTGAACATGAGGAAAGTTATGGAAAACATTTCTCACCCAAGGACAGAGTACCAGATGTGTTAAGACTTATGGGAGCAATCAAAGGTGGCCAAGGCTCTGCTGTGGGCCTTATTAAATTAGACTGTGATCCAGCACCTTCAACTTATTAAGCTGTTGGGAGTTTCAGTGATTAAAACCAAAGAAAGGTCAGTCACAGACCTTCAGAATTTCCCTGGACTGGTATTTTCTTTTAGGCCTTAGACCTTAATGAAGACACTTGATATGTGGATTTTTTTAAATTGGTCTTTTGAGCTGGATTTGTCCATAGCTTGAGAAAATCTTCATTAGATTTTGAGTGGCTGTAGGTGGGGCTGGTATAAATAAGCTTTCAAAGCTCTGATAGCTGAAGTCTAATGTTTGTAAAAGGCATAATAAAACTGGTATTTCTTATGGATTTAAGGTTGGCAAAATCAACCTACTAGTCCTAAAAAAGCCACACAGCAGGAGCAGGCATAAGAGCAGGCCTGTTCTCCAGGTACATGTGATGTCATTCTATTTTCTGAGCTGTTCTAAGGTGGGTTAAAGGTTGTTGTTTCATCTACAGAGACACATATTACTGCTTACAAATCCTTAATTATAATACTACCATGCAGCATTGTTTAACTCAACCTCTTAATCTCTGATATCTGACTGGGGTAAAAAGTTAGCAAGTCTGCAGAAGTCTCTTAATCATCTGCATTTTTTTCTTTGGTGCTACCTACATCAATTCTAATGGCATATTTAGGGTGGACTAGCGCTTCTATTACGTACAAGTCCCTCTACCTCATAAGCTTTTATGGTAGTTACAATAATGAACTGTGGCAACTTGGCACATGGTGACAGGCACTCAGAGGCGCCTGCCTTGTGTTTATTTTATAATATCAATGCATTAAAATCAAGATGGCTGGTTTTGCATTGTGAAGATAAGGAAGGAAGCTTTTGTATCCTTTACAATCTAATAAATGAAAAATGTCATCCCATTACAAAGCAAAACATGACAATTGTAGTAGGTCATGATTCATACACTGTTTTGGTACCCTCTTTCTTATGCATTTTAAAATCGTGGGATATTAATTGTTCCAGGATAACTGCAACACCTTTATAGCCTTTTTGAATATAGCTATTCATGTAACATATAACAATATAATGACTTTATAACAACAGTCACTATCGCATAGCAGATCAATATGAAACCATAAAAGGAACTTTACATGATAGGATTTAACCCTCGGTCCAAGAAATTCTGAAGTTCTTAATTAAAACAAAATGTGCATTTCCATCACCTCTAGAGGATCCTGTTTTCATGCTATAATTCTGCTTTTTACTCAGTGAATTACGGGATCCTGTTCACACACATAAGCGGCAGAGCAAGCCAGGCACTGAGCGGTGGCACTAGTGCTTTGAAGCCTGGCCAGATAAAGGTTTGGCTGGAATCCCAATACCCCTTGCATTTTGATCAAGTGAAAAATCACTCTTCTGAAGTCAACAGGAGCCTTGCCTTTCACATACGTCTTAGTTGACTCATAACAAGCTTGAGGGTTGGGAGACAAACTTACAGGACTGCACAGAAGTTCTTGAGCGGCGCGACGACAAGGGAAGCTGGAAGGGAATGGAGAGAAGGTGTGATTGGGAGCAGGGGTGTGATTGGGAGTAGTTGTAACATTTGCTGTGGAGGGAAACACTGAGTAGTTGCTTCTGCCAAAGGAAGCCAAATATTGAGGGGTAGGATCTGCCACTTTGGGGTGATGAGGAAGTAAGCAGTGGTGCTATTCTTTCTGCCTGTCTCTTTTTTTACCGCACAAAGCAGTTCTCAGTTGAATGAAGATGGATTGCGGTTGCTGTAACTGACTGCATTCAGGATTGAAATCTCATCTACGATACTGGATTGTGTTCTGCTCTTTTCCATTTAGCTTTTCACTAACAGGAGAAATACATGAACAAATATTTCTGGTGATTTTAAGCTGAGCATCAGGTTTACTTTGCGATGCATATACCTAGTAAAAGCTGGGCACCCTATACCCTATAATATATACTGGGAATGAGAAGACTAGATAGCGTTTGCCTCTGCCTCAGACTCTGAGGGGACAGTGTGCCTTTACCTTCTACAATCTAGCCGAGTTCATGGAGTGCTTGGCTGCAACATTTCAGTCATTTTTAAAGCGCTTTGGCTGGAACTAGAGGAAAACCTGTCAAATTTGGCTAATTACCCAAGGGTTCACATCAATGAAACTCAAAGGGCAGGGCCACTGAAATGTGAATAGCTTCCTGGGACTGAAAAAGCCTTGGTTCATGCCATTCTATATTAACCTAGTAGACCAGAACAACCCCTTCTGAACTGCTTGGCTGGATAAATGCAATGCATTTTAAAAGAATGAACAAACTAATATTTACAGTACCTACCTCATAGACTAGAATAGGTTATTTGGAAATATTCTACTATTTATCAGATAATTTTTTTTTCAAAGATGTATGAGGCTTTTTAATAAATAATTTTTACTATTTAAGAAGTCCTTTTTCCAGCACTTATTTTCAGGCAAATAAATACTAATCAAAATCTCCCCCTTTTTCCCCCTTTAAGTCAGGCATTTCTTGTGAAAAATAAGTGACCCTATCGTTTCAGAAAATCTACTCCTATAGAGCAAAACCTTGAGCTTCTGAAACACACAGACACACAAAAGTCAACATTAAGGCTGACATTCCATTTCAGTATTAAGTCATAGCATACTTATTTTTTAATATGACAGGAAACCTGTTATTAATAGTTCTCACTCACCAGACAATCCCACTGAGATCCCTTTGTGATAAGTAAATGAAGTCGATCTGAAATGTCATGGCAATGGCCTGAAAAAAGACGGGAGAAAGATATCACGGAGATATGTAATAAACAAAAAAGGAGAGAATACTTTCCAGAACTAATAAAACAGCTTCTCAAATAATCACAATGGACTTGGAGACAGCAGATTTAAGGGTCAGCAGGGAAAGGACAAAAGGCCTCTGCTTGTGCACATCTGCGGGCAAACAGTTCTCCTGCTGTGGCTGATTGGAAGTGCTTTTTTCAGAGACTATCATTTCATAGGGGATTCGTAACAGCATTACTCATGGGGTGACACATGGCGAAAAAGTTCATCTTTCTCAACAACTTGGAAAATTCAGTGTGAATTAGGTTTTGCCCAAGGAAGGAGGTGGTCTACAGCGTACACAGCCTCTTCGAGAAAGAAAGGATGACAAAGTTTAAAGAAAGCTGGTACCCTACCCTTGAAACACTATCCTACTTTATAATAAAGGTGAGCCCCTATATCCAGCACACATATAATAAAATCTATTTACTGCATGTTTTTGTATTGTGTACAAAAGGAGCTGCTGTATTTTCAGTCCTGTCTGATAGACCAGCTCCATCTCAGAATTATGCTGATTAAAACATAATTGAAATGCTACTGATTTTTTTCTATGCTGCTGCATAGTGTCTGCTTTGGGAAATGTCATGTATTCATGTATCTGGCATCAATTTTCTTTTTTTTTTTCTTTTTTTTATAAAACTAAACACCTTCTTTGACACCCAAACACTTCAAGTGTTAGAGGAAATATTAAAATGGAGATTCTTTTTAGCTTTGAGCCAAGATCAAGCAGCCTTATATCAAATAGCAGTTTGCAATACAGCCTTATGAGGGGGTTAGAGTGGATATCATTTATACTTTAATTAACTCAGCTTCCAACTGTGAGTACATACAGGATATTTCCTTCACAGGTACAGCTTTCCATTGAAGTCCATGCCTACCCAATTCTGTTAACCTGTAGCCATGGTGCCATTTAAAGCAGCTATTTCCCTTTTTCTTTTAAATCTTGTGTTTAATGTGATGTCCAACAGTCATATGAAAGATCTGTAACAAAAATTATAGATTACTATTGCCATTGAGCTGAGAGGAAGCTGGTTTTTATTTGTTTTAATACTCTAACAGATGCCTTAATAATTTCAAAGGGTGTTTTGAAGCATTAAGCAAGAGAAGAAAGAGACAACAATTTGGGGGGGGGGGCAGTAGAAAGAAAAAAATATCTCTAATCAACTGAAAGTTGTCAACTTCCTTTACAAAATAATGTTATTTTTGAAGATAAACATCTGTGAATCACCTACTGCAAAGTAGCCGTATTTCCCATTCCCTATACTGCCTATAGAGGAAATTCGCTTTAGCACTGGCAAGTGACTTCTGAGTAGTTTTGAAGCACGCTTAACTTATGGATAAAAACATCTGATTTATCTCAACATCTTAATTATATTTTCCATCCAAAATGTTTTTCACCAAACGTCATCATACTGGTTTTCAGAAATCTCTACTGAGCTACCAGGATACAGCTTTTATTCTGGCTTGTCATTAGACCTCCATAATTAATAATCCATTCTTTCAACTTGAAAAAAAACTTTTAAAGTCTTCTAATATTTTTTAAGAAAAAAATGTTACTGTTCCCCTTCACACGTGTAAGTATATAGTTTTACATATACAAAATAAAGATGTTGAAACATGCAGCTTTTTTTTTGCTTTCCTCAAATGTTGCTTTTCAAATACTCTCAGCTGTCTGCTCCCCTTAAAGACTGATGGGCATCCAGCCCTTAACAAGCAAGATGGAGCTCTCACATATTCACCTTCTGTTCAAAGTTCATTTCTGCAATACCAGGTCTGCGCAAGACAGCAGTATAGCAAGGTAGCCAGGATCACCTATGGCTGACTCAATAATGGGGGTTGTCTTTTGCAGTGGGGTGGGAACTCTGCAACTCCCCCAGCCAAATGCCAATTTTCTGAACCCACTGCTGGTGGGTTGCTGTGGCAGGTGAAATGTGGACTATTGTTTTGCAATGTTGTGTGCGTGTGCCCACAGTGCCGAGGAAGTACTGTGGCAGCATGGCCAGAGCGCCTCTAATGGAAGAAAAAATCCCAAATGAAATCAAGACTGCATTAAGTTAATGGAAAAACTCCTATTAGGCTTTAACAGAAACAGAATTTTACCTTCATTGTCTACAGATTCCGCTGTACTATATGCACAAGGTTCAAAGCCCGCATTTTAGTCCAGGACCTTGCAGAGTTTATGTGGAAGGAAGGCAAAACTGCTGTGTACTAGAGAGCAAGCAGGTGGGCTGAAACCCAGCCAGATGTCCAAATTGCTCACACTAAAGTTCTGATGGGGACTGGGAAGGAGGTGCAGTTTACCCCAAAGGAAGAGGTAACACATTCCATTTCCAATTCAGCACTTAGAGTACATTTACTGAGATTGTGTGCAGGTAGTGTCTGCTTTCATTAATGCTGACTTTTTATAGTTAATTTAGAAAGAGAGAAGTGAAGCATTTCCTGTATATTTGCTGTTTGTAGCAAGGGATCTCTCACTAGTCCAGTTAGATATTGCATTTATCACCATAGCAAATGGCTTATTTTTAAAAAAAAAAAAAGAAAAGCAAGAAAAAAGGATGCAATTCCTCTTGGATGGAAGGCAATTCTGCAGTTTATTTATGTTCCATTCCATTTAGTATGCAGTGTGGGCATGGTGACTGACTTTTAACCCTAATAGAGAAAATACACAAGTCGACTGTGGGCCTCTAGGGAATGTAGAGCTTTAATGGCAATTTGAGTGTAAAATCTGGTCTCTGGAAGAAAGGTCACCATATCTGCATAACCCCCTTGAGTCAGGCTTAGAGCCCTGTCTGCCTTCAACTAAAGAGGCATTTTCCTGTATCTTAAGGTTGCTTTAGTTTGAGGTACACGGAACACATGACAGAATCAGGGGAACTGAACAATGTTTGCGCATGTTTGACTGCACTCTGCATCCTAAGAGAAGACTTTTGAGAAACCCAATCAATACTACAACCACGTCCTGTACAGCAGCTATGTTGTTTCATTCTGTTACAATAATGAATCAAAGTCTCACAACAGCACCTATAATAAGCACTACTCAGTCCTTGATATTCAATCGCCTTTAACTGCTTATATCTATCTAAAATACACGATTGGCTATAGTTTTACAATATCCCATTGGCAACCTTTTATGGCCCTCTACACAAAAATGCAAAACCAACAGAATGCCTTCCAATGCCGTACATGCTCTGATGCAAGGCAGTCTATTGCCCCTTTCTGTTGAAAGATAGCATAAGGCATTCAAGACACTGTAAAACAGAGCACTTCATTTTCCAGGCAGAGGGTTTTTACCCTTACTGATATCAGACGTTTGTGTCTGACCACATTCTCATTTTTATTTCATACATTTTGGTCTTCTACATCAAGATTTTCTATTAAAAAATAAAAATAAAAAAAAAAGCAAAGGAGCTTCAGGAAGGAACTATCAGGAACTAACTATAAGGAATCTTCAGCAAAGGAGTTATCCGCTTTAATATGGCATTTAAATTCTAAGCTTAATGGTAAACCTTTTAATTTCTGGGCAGCTTCCATGACAAAGCTGACAATATCACAAAAAAAGACTGTTGAACTGGGTGAGCTACCAGTTTTGCAGGACAGCTCTCACTTTGGTAGGATTCTTTGGCTGCTTCGAAAAATCCCCTCTAGTTAGAAAGCCATGGGGCTGGGAGAGAGAAGTGATGACTGCAAAAATAAAGAGAACAAAGGAAAACAGAGGAGCAGCTTGAGCACAAGCTTCACATCAAACATGCTTTGGCTCTGGACTGGGTTCAGGGCTCTGTGATTTGCTTCAGCTTGGTGGGAAAATGCTTAAAATCACAGCTGTCTTCTGAGCTGTTTGTTAAAACTCTCCCTTTCCTCATATCCCAGGCAGCCTCTGCTCCCTCCATCTGCATCCCCTCCTTTCTCAGCCTCACTTTTCCTCCTGTCCCTCTCAATGAGTGCATGTCCTCTGTGCAGACAGCATCCTAGCAGGCTCCCCTCACTCCTGACCCCAATCCGGCAACTCATCGATACAACAAACTTGCCTGGATTCAAGCACCCCGTGAGTCTAGTTTTATTTCTTCCAAGAAACTAAAAATTTTAGATGAAACTGTTGTATTCACCAGTATTGAGATGATTTTTGAAGCCCAAACACCCTTTTAGCATCAACCTCTAAAAAGGGGCTTCTCCTATAATAGTCATTCTAAACTAGATCTGTCCAGGCAGAAAATTGAAAGGACATTATAAAGAAAAGGAGAGTTTTACTAGTTTTGAGAGAGAAACTAAGGCAGAAATTTGTGTACTGAGTTAAAAAAAAATCAAATAATTAATTTCCCATCTTTGTCAAATCCACGGGATCATTTCTCTCTTACCTTCCGTTACTTCAACGATCAAAGCTCTCACAACCTTCCCTGTTTGGAATGTTAGAGGAGCAATACTACGACATTGAGAATTTCAGGGTTTAGATTTCCTTTTAGAGTCACAAGGAAGGATATATATTAAAAAAAAAAAGAGAGAGACTAAACTTCATGGCTAAAATGATCTGTTGTGTCAAGGATGGTATAACCAAACTTAGCTTTTATAATAAAAATAGTGTCACGTCCAATTTCCTCTCCTTCCTCCACTGAATGCTGAAATGTTTTGAAGTAGCAGACAGCTGCAGTGCAATACAATCTGCAGAATATCAGCAATATTTTCAAACATGTGGTAATGTTTTTCCGCAGACATAAAAGTGACCCAACCCTAACAAGGAACCAGACGGTTTCCAAACTGATGTTAACTTTGACAACTCCTATAGATTACTCGAGATTACTAACTTTTCCTAAGACTTGAAAGGAGCACCATGCTTGTCCTCATTCTAGCTGATAAGAAGAAATGGCCAGCAACAAACATTCCAAATTGCGGTTTTGAGCCACATGTTAAAAAAACCTATATTCCTATGAATTAACACCTAGAAACAAGGATTGATGCAAATCCTTTTTTTTTTTTTTTAGATATATCATTTAAAAGGCTTTACTCCTTTTACTGTGGCTTATTAAATGCAGATCTAATTTCACTCTGACCAATGTCAATGGCAAATTCCAATTGATTTTGCTTAGGAGCAGGATTGGGCATTCCATTGTCAGAGATTCCAGCTGAAAGCTGGCATTTGCATTGAATCCTTCTTCCCTGCAAAGCATTTGCTTACAAATTACCATGATTATCACAAAATTGCAAAGACATCTTTTAGGAACTGCATTTTTGTCAATTTATTAGACTTAATACTTAAAAATTAATAACACTTGTAGGAGGTAGGCAGGACAAAATTGGAGTGTCAGGAAACTACTGCTTTATGCCGGTTCTTGAATTAATGCTTTTTTGTGTTTTACTAATCTAAGACAAACTACATTCCATTTGATTAATTAATGATGGGAAGCACAAGGAAACGAAGAAAAAATTCAAATTGTGTTTTGAAATGACAAATATTTGTCTTTTTGATATTCCTTAGCACAAGTATGAAACAGAATTTACTGAAGTTCAGCAGCTGTAGAAAAATGTTCCATGGCTAGAACACAGAAATGATTTAATAAGTTCTATGAAAAGTCAATTTGCATGAGATCAGCACCTAGCCTATAACGGGTGGTAATGGATTGTTGGCTTGATTTTATACCACTTGACATCAGATTACAATACACTGAATAAATGTTAACCTATAATCCCTTTAGTAAAAGCTGACATTGTTTGTCTTCTCTTGTAGAGACCACATTGATTTTATTTTATTGGATGCTCAAGCACTGCACCTCAGATTGATTACTTTGAATTAAATGTGCAGGGAACATTTTTATTATTCTCAAACAGGATTCTTAACATTAAAGTGATGCTTCCTCCCTTCCGCCCCTGCATGCTGCTAAAAGTACATTCTCCGATTTAATTTGGATTTCTTTCATTTTCCCATTTCTTTTCAGTGCTGCTGTGATGTCGACCCCTGCTCTAACCCTGTGCCCCTTGACCCTGGCACATCTGACCAGTGAAGACTCTAGGGGGGGCAAATTAATAGAAGCATTGCTTGTTAATTGCATAAGAGCAAAGCCAAGAATTCATCTCAGTCATGGCCATTACTTCTCTTTGACCCCCTTCTCCCACAAGGCTTTTGCTGGTGGTCACATCTGTGGTTTTTCTATATCCTACATATTTGGCATATAATTATTCAGCATCAAACCTTATTAATCAAATAGATGCTGTGTTTTAAATGGAAATTGCTGAATTAATACAAGCATTCATTTCATCCTGAAAATCTTGATGGTTTTAGCACATGGAATCCAATTGGAATATAAATGAATGGATGTAGAGACCTGATTGAATTAGGAGAGGCATGCTGCACATTAAATTACATATGCCAGCAGGGGTCCATGCTTTTATAGTAAAATACTACTGTAGAGTATATACATTTTATACCTCCTGTGATTTCTTTATACCGGTCAGTGCTCTTGTGCTGTAATGGCTATTTATGCCTATTTATATTTCAAAATTCCCAGATTAAATGGGAGCTTGTATATTACAAGCATTTGTTTCATTTCAGTTACTTTAAATATTTCTTCAAATAGTCAGTGGTAATAAAATAGCAAGTGACAAGTTGCTGAATTTTCCAACTTAGTTAAGGAGATGTTGTCTTTTTCACCATGTAATATATTCTTAATTATGGATGAGTAAACAGTCTTGGTCATTAAAAAAAAAAAAAAAAAAAGGAGCGGCTTTGTTATCATGCACTAAATGTGCTAAATATATGAAAAAAACTGCTACTTACCCAGTTTGATGATTTCTGACTTCCTTTCACACCTTGTGTAGCCTTCCAGTCTCTACCTGGCGGAGAAAACGTGCACAGGATAGAGGGGTAGAAGGTTAGAAAATGAATAAACTGTAAACAAATTTACACACAGATGGGTGATATTACACACAGGTTTGGTGAGCAACTCATAAGATTTCATATACAGATGTTTTTAAACTGGCTTAGACAGGTATTCCCATTGAAATCCATATTATGTAAGGATTTTCTGTAACCTATTTACTGGACCATGCTGTTGAATGCTTGCTATCAAGGCAGTGGAGAAAATAAATAAATTAATAAATGAAAAGCTACTATCACATCATGTAGAAGCATTTAAATTAAGTCCAGAACATCTGAGCACCCAAAGAACAAAGGTGACACCTCACAACTTTTTCCTTTTCTTGACGATAGACTAGATTCTATCTAGCGCTGAAATACTCCAAGATGTTCTGAAAAACTTCAGTTCCTACTATTACATTGAGAGTTAAGGACACAGTTTAGCACAATGCTCTCTGGGGAACCTATTATTAAACCTGGCCTCTCTCCCACTTTTTCTATTTCATCTTATGTATATCCAAAACACAAAAGAAAAGATCTTGTTCTTTGCTTTAATAAAATTCTGCTTGCATGCCTTCATAAGCTATATCATCAGTTATCCGATATATTAAGGACTTAGTGTCCTTCAGTATCACCAAGTGCTGTACTTGAGGAAATCAACTTTCTTTTTACTATTTGCCCAAAACAAACTGGAAAGTAAGCACTGTTCAGCAGAGGAAACAAGAGCAGATCTCTCTTCCAACTCAGCTTGAGCTCTACCCATTTTCAGGATCACAGCACATAGCAAAAGGGTGAGTGACAAACTCCGTGGATAGCAGTCATCAGTAAAGATTTCTGCATGCCCCTATCCTCAGTGTGGCATGTTAATTCAGAAAAGATTTATATGAAAAATCCTCAGAAAATACATTCTGTAAGTAATAAAATGATGTGTTATCATGCAAATCCTGTCTTAATACAAGATTGAAATTACTCAAGATGTTTACACCAGCGTAGTAATGAAACTGCATTTGGCAAAATGCAAAAACAAGTTACTATGGTATATGTTATGACATAAATTATTTTATTTTAATATGTTCCCTGTCAAATTAGATGAATTTACCTACCAAACTTTATACATAGCTCATGATTAGTTGTAAAAGAAGATTAGTTATAAAATAAGTCAGCTTAACATCCAGACATGGGATTTTAATAACAACTTGATATACAAAGACTGTCAGGTGCTGTCTGCTAGTGAGAAATAAATAATACCCTAGACCCTTTACTGTAATTACCATCATTCGTTCCATGTACACGATCCTGGATTGGTTCACCCTGGAACAGACCGGGAAGGGCTACAAGCTGTTCTCCGGGCTCTACAGGAGTTGTTCCTTCAGCACTTCTGTACCTGGAACCTCCAGGTGACTCCCAAGACCCCTTCAAATACTGTAGTTAATTAAGTGGGAACCTTTTTTTCCAACTCTAGGCAACTTAAAACAAGGTGGCTATATGATCCCATCAAAAGAGATGCTTTTCATGTCCTAGAGTAAGAATTCCTATGAATTTTTCAATAAGAATCCCCTGCCATTAAGGGAGTCACATATTCAGTGATACAGACATAATGATTACTTTTTCTAAAATTTTACATAAAGTACATTTTCTCCAGCTTGATTTTTCTTAACTTACCAGAAGGACAAGAATCAATATCTATTTTTTAATACTCCTGGACCTCAGAAAGTTAGCGTCACCAATATCTCAGCTATGCCACTAGCCCCATTTGCCATTCACCCAGGCAGTTTTAAACAAAGCAGTGGAAGTAAATGCATACATTAAAGTTAGCAAGACTTGAGCACATTCTTTGAAAGATTTGCTAAACAGATTTACTAAATAGATTAAACAGATAAGATTTGCTAACTGTTGCATTGAAACTACAGTGATATACTGTAAATTGTGGCTTTTTTTCCCCCTCTCTGTAGCACACAGTAGGTGTTATTTTCAAACACACGGTCTTTTAAGTGACTGAATAAAAAACACTCTCCAACTTTTTGGAGGCCTCTTTCCATAATGAAGTGAAATTCTTTGCAATTAATAAGCTTTGGGAGCAAAAGGGATGATAAGAGAATAAATGCTCTGTACGGTAGTCTGCGAATTACGTGTTGTAATGTAACAGAATCCAGCTGAATAAATAACATTCAAAGGATGAGCTTTCCATTCTCCTAATAGTACAGTACAAAGATAATGGAAAGCATGTTCTGAGAATATAGTCATGCAGATAACAAGCTATAAAACATACAATGATCCAGCGAAATCTTTCTAACACAAATAACTGATAACGGCTAAACATTTTTCAAAGAAAATATTTTCAAAGTGATGATGTTTTATGTTTTGCCATTTAAAGATTTTAAAAAAACACCTCTAAATGATAGATTTGTGCAAATTGGGCACGTTCCTCAGTTCCCATTTGGTTATACCATGTAGAGATGGGAAAATCACAAATTTACACCTATGCCTTTCTGTAAAAGATGCGACTAAGGAATCTAAAAGGCAAAGTGATATATTTCTCTGTGTAATACATGCATCTCTTTCACAAGGTTTCTAACATGCTGACATTGCGAAGGAAAGCATTTGAAATAATCACACAATAATTTTCTACCAGCTGAGCATGTAAGAAAGACTGTCCTTTGATACAATCCCAAGTTTTTAATATACACATTGCAAGATTTGAAAAACAGGACAATGAAGCAAGGCTGAAGGTTTAGACCAGTCTGATATCCCTCCTCACACCAGCTTCTCAGATAGCCCAGGACATCTCAACAAACACTTGAAATGCTACCAAACCCTGGCCACCGCTTCACATGATTTATGATGTCATTAATGTCAAGCTATCAGTGGGCAATAGTAAAAGAGACAACAGCAAAGCTGACTAAAAACAAATAGTTTTGATTAAACTCAAGGACGTTCAGTACAGCTTTCAGGAAAAAGGCATTCATCATTTCCGAAGCTGACCTTGTTTTTTTTTTTCATCCCAAATGCAAACATAATGCATGTAGGGATTCCAACAAAATCTTTGAAGTTAAATTCACCCTTTTTTTTTAGGCAAAAGTAATCAAGAGCAGCACGAGGACTTGCTTTTCTGTGGGGTCAGTTTTGTTGACAGTTGCTCAACACCCTAAAATTTGTATCTCATTTTCCTACAAGATACAAAGACTGTCCTTATGCCTGAGTCTATGAATATCCTAGTCATTGTAGATCGTGCTATACCATTAAATGGTATCTCATAATCAATGAACAATGATAACACAGCCTAATGATAGCAAAGCAGAACAAAAAGGAAAGAATAAAAATAGCATGCTGAGGGGAAGGCAAAAATAAATTATTTCTATAGAGACCCATTTCTACCTGGCATGTGAACCCCTATCTACATAAAACCAGAAATGTTCTGAATGTCTTCAGTTTTTTACATAACCAGAAACTAGAATAGGATAACACACTCTTATCAAATACAGAAAATATTCAGCCCTTTCATACGAATTTTATTATGTGTAAAGCTATAAATACGTGCGTCAAAGTAACACGTGTGTGGAGGTGTATCCTGAGTATATGTGTGTGTATTAAAACAAAAAGATCCAAAAGTACATGAAGGAATTTTGTGCCAAGCAACCTCCAACTGGATCCAACCACTTAAGAAAAACATATTGCAGACCTATGACAATCTACTATAAGAATTCAAAGTGCACACGGGAAGTAATATTTCAAGCTTTAAAAATATTATTAAAAAAGCCTTTTCCATAAAAATGGGTATTATTTTTGGAGCTAATGAGAATTTGTACAAAAGTTCATCTTCCTAAAATAGGAGTAGTTGCTTTCCTCTAAATCTTTAAAACTTTAAAATCTTTACAAAAAATCTTACTTTCTTCTGCTTTCTCATACTAATAATCAGCTTATAGTATTATTATTTCATAGTCTACAGCAGCAAGGTTAAATGTATTCTTCCAGAAAACATGCCTTTCATAATTTAGCGTGCAATTAGATTATTAATATAAAATTACAAAAGGGCTATTATGGCTTCAGGACAAAATAATTAAATGATTGTATTTCAATTTTAATTGTTTATACAAGTATCTAAAACTTCTAATTTGGTTTTTCTTCACATCATCTTGGACCATTTAACCCAAATAAAATCCGCCCTCCTTAATATCATGAAAAGGAATGGTACCTACCACCTCCAGTTGCAATCACTTTCTCAAATATACTTGAAACAAAAATCTTTTCTTCTAAAATTAGTCATATTTACTCTGATTAACAAAAACTTTCTGCTTAGAGCTTTTATGGGAAAAAGACAGGCTGTATTATAAGTATTAACTGTGCATGAGAACATTTGTAATATCACCCTTGGAGAATAATAAACAGATACTAG
>NW_010586460.1:184864-195375 GCF_000705375.1 Tinamus guttatus | reverse complement strand
CTGCCCGGGGCCTCGCGGGGCCGAGGCTCAGCAGTGCAGAAATAGAGTCGAGTAATAATCTGCAAACGTTTTCTGAAGGTTTCGCCCTGCGCAGGGATGATCAGAGACCCCCTGGTTGGCTCCGCAGATGGAGCCGTGTGGAGTTACTGGTGCGGGGCCTAGATGCACGGCTGGGAGACACAGAGCAGCCGCGGCGCGGCCTCCTCCACGGGGCCTGCTCGCTCAGTGCGAGCTCCGGGATCCTTACCACACTGCATGGTGTACGCCATGCCCCTTCTATAGCTGGAATAATAAAAAAAGTGCAGCTCCCAATGTTCTCCTTATTGCCCTCATCATCATCGTGCAAGATCCACTTCTGCAGAGTCTGGCAGGCGCTCGGAAGTTGAGGGCACCCAGCGCTCCCAACACTGAGACCTTCAGGTAAACATCAAAAGGGAACGGAATTGCCTACCTTTAGATGCTCACGGTAGGAAATTCTGGTTAAGTGGCCTTTATCCGCTCACACCTCCCTGGAAAATGGATCCATTGGCCAATGGGAACATCAGGGCCATGCTGCCTAAAACAATACAACGGTTTTCTTCAGAAAACTGCAAAAATACGAGCATCATTTTGACGATCATCCTTGAATGCATATGCTAACTGAGCATAATGTCTTAATTTCTATCCATTATAAAGGCACAAAGAATATTAAAAGTAAAATTTACAGCCTGACTCAGAACTGGCCAGTAACATATGTAAATTAATTTTTTTAAAAAAAAGGCAATGAAAAACCCCACAACTCTTCAGACATTATAGAAAGCCAGTATAGCAATATTAAGGTGTCTATTATATTTTACAGATACTTGAGTTGCAAACATTTATCTGCATTAATTCACTCAAACCTCACATTGATCTTCACTGAAACTAGACAGAGATGAACTACGTACCACTGCACCACATTACTAAAACGTAATTACTGGACAGCCACCCTGACACATACATGCTTATACTTTGGTACAGTATAAATTTTGCTTTTTTTATTACAAAATCCTTACTCCCACTTTGGCCAGTCAACACAGTAAGGTAATCATTGGCATGGAAATTTGCAGGAGGCCACAAACCAGATATACTGTCTAGTCAGGATGACGATCCCACAGCCATGTACACCTTTGAACTAATTTAATCCCCATAAGAATGTAATGTCCTTGGTAACTCTGTTTTAAAATAAATCCTGACAGACAGGATTTACAGGCATTACCTGTAAAATTCACTCCAAGCTGAATGCACCTACAGTTGGTGCATGGTGACAAAAAGAGGAATAAATACCTGGAAACAAAGATGGTTTAAGGGTGGGAGAATTGTCAACAAAGTATCCGTCCTGCCTTGGGTTTGAGAAAAAGTCACCTCCAGCTACAAAATAACATAATGATTAGGATGCTATGACTTCCAAAAGCAAAATAAGACTTACAAAGTAGGTGTTTTAAATCAGCAGGGGATAATCTGTGTCCAGGAGCTTCCAATGGGAGATGCCTGAGAGTTTTCTGGACCATTTTGCTGATTTTCATTGACTCTTGCAAGAATGGGCAAGCTCTAGAGACTGGAAGAAAGAAGAGTTTCCATATTAGGTCTGGATTTGGCAATGGTGCAACCATTTTTGGAAGTTTAGGTGGAAATATGGTGTTCATGATTCACTAGGGATGTTGGTAAATTGAAGAGGCTTCAGAGAAAAGCAGGGGGGATGATTAAAGGATTGAGAGGAAGCTTTTAATCTCGAGGACAGCCATGCAGTTAGTGCATCAAAGAGAGAGCTAAGGGTTAACTTGATCAGAGCCTCTAAGTGCAGAAGAGAACTTTGATAATAAAATGGTACGACAAGACTCAGAGGCCAGATATAAAAGGCAGATACATTCAGACTGGAAATGAAGTCCACATTTCTAATAATCACTGGGACAATTTACAAAGAGCTGCGCTGGAGTCTTCAAGTTTGGATATGTTAAACAGTAAGCTTGGAAGTTACTCTTAAAGGATTCTTCAGCTAACTTCACATGGGAATTAATTCAGGAAAGATCTGTTGCACGGGAGGTCAGGCTAACGGATTAAAAATGTCCTTTCAATCCTCATAATCTACAAAGAAGTTATGAATAAGAAATGGAAGCCAAGGCAGACCACATAGCGGGGAAGCCAGCGCAGTCTGGAGGCTGGAAGGTATCTGCTCCCTAACAGACGTGGGGTGCGAGGGGACGCTCCTGGAGCAGCCGTGCTCTTTGGATCCTGCGTCTCTGCACAGCTTGCTCGCAGCTCCTACTGACCCAAGGGTTCTTTAACACACAAGAAATAGGGCTAGAAATTGCACACAGGTTTCAGGGAGGCTGACAGGAAGCATTGGAGAGAAGCACCTTGGACCGGCTCAAGTGAAGCAAGGGGGTAGAGTTGATGTCCCTGCCCACACTGCAGAGGGGCTGATCGCTGGCGTGGGTGGAAAGGCAAATTAAATGGGATTCCTCCCCGCGTGGAAGCTGGGCACTCAAATATTCCCCTGGGAGACACTCGTGCCTCCACTAGAATCAATGGGACAGATGGTGATAACTGGAATTCAACTCAGTAGCAGGTTGCTGTTAATATCAAGGCTTAGCTTCATTTCCAAACGCAGAACACAAAACAGAAGGGATGGCATTTGCCTTTTTTTAAACAGTACCACATTTGGTGTGCTCGGTGGGTGATCCCCAGGAGGCAGATGCTGAGCTGGGGCCACCCTGCTCTGCCCGTCTCTGAGCTTGTCCTCAGGTCCCACTGGTGCACAAGAAGGATCATCTTCCCACACCGAGCGCTCTTCTCCCATCTCCTTTGAACTCCATGTTATGGATGGTGATTGTGCATCACCCTCATTGTAATTTCACTGGTTTCTTAGACTGCCTTTAAGAACAGCGTTTGGGCCAAAAGCTCCCTGCAGCGGAGTAAAATCACATCTTTTAGTCCTCTTTAGGCATCCATTAGAGCGACACTGTCATTACAAAGGGACATCGTCCTTGACAAATTCATGTTTACTGTTGCTTAATGCTATGTCCTCACAGTGCTTAACATTTCTTTCTGCTTTTTATTAGGGTACAGGAATTCAGCTTTCTTGGTCTCTAATTCTTTTTCTCCTGCATTTCTTCTTCCCCCTTTTTTTTAAAGCCTACCTGCTGGCATGCTTCTGGAATTCACCTATTCTTTCAGAGTCTTCATCACTAATCAGGAACTGCTCATCCTGACGCCTTAAATACTCTGAAGATATATTTCAGTAAACCTAATGACTGCTGTTCCCCAAATGTGTTATTCAACCTAATCTTTGCCTATTTGCTCTGATTTCTTGTTTGGTCATTAATTGCTATTAATTCTACTACAGATGCAATACAATTTCCCGCTTTTTACACACGAAAACATCAGATGAGAGACCTGTATTTTCCTCCATGTCCTACAAAGAATCTATGTTTATAAAAATTTGTTCATGCTGCCTTTTTCATCTCTCATTAGTTGTAAGTCATTTTCACATTAGTTTTTCTGGTGCTGTTCATGAACGTCCACTTTGTTTTTGTACCACCTTGATCCTGCTTATGGTTTCCTTTTGATTTTCATGATGACCTTCTGTTATAACCCTCCATTTTCCCCACACCAGGCTAGCTAGTTTTCTCATTTGCTCTTCATGTTTTCTCCTGCGGAAACTGCCAGCTGTGCCCTTTGCATTTGAATTCCTCCCTGTGAGAATCCGCCAAGCCCCTGCCTGGGTTTGCTGAGGTTCATTGCTGTCGTCCCACTATGACCACGACGCACGCAAACCCTCAGACCATGCAGTCTCCTCTAGGACACGAGCCATTAACCGATCACATCAGCACGTAGCACAACCCCGTCTCTCCAGGGCGAGCTCCCTTCCTGGCTCCCATCTCTGCTAACCCACAACTTTCTCCTCTCTGCCTCTCTCCTCCCTGCGCTGCACGATGACTCCCCACAGGTACCATCAGCACGGCCTCAACATCTACATGAGGGACTATATTTATATTAGCTGCTGGCAATAGTAATTTATTAAATTCTGGAAGATCAACCACTAGAGGGAATCTAGCGCTTGCTGCCATCGTGCTAAGCTCTCTCCCTTTGATCTTCTTCCCCTACACGGCGGCATTTACTATGGCTTTATGCATAATGAAAATCTACTTTAACAGCCTTTTGATAGTCAACAACTATTTGAAACGCCTCTCCTCTGCAATGGAAATGTCTCTGCTGAAGGGCACCGAGGCGAGTTATCTCTGAGAGCCGATCCCGGCCCTCGGAGCGGCGCTGCGCGCGCTGGGGCTCCCTGGTCCAGGCCTCCCCGCTGAACTGAGCGGAACGCGAAGCTCGGGGGCAAGAGGCAAAGTTTGTCCCAGCCCAGCAGTGCCGGCTGGCACGCTGGCTTCCCAGCGAGTCTGCATCTTCCATGACCACAGGAGCCAGGAGCCGGGAAAGGCACTTGCTACGGAGGGGGAGAACTCACAGCTGGGAGGAAAAGGAAAGAAGCGGAGTGATTTCTTTGAAACCCTCCTTCTGCCGAAGACCTTAATTGCAGGAGGGTTTTGCAGTGTGCGAGTGATTTCCTCACTCCTTTGTAATTCTTTTGTCTCGAAACGGGGAAAAAACAAGCTTAAAATGGGTTGGCAGTGCCCATTTAAGCCCTACTGACACACTGGGGCTGGAAACTGGCTGCACCCTGTGGTTTGCATTACTTTTTTATGCGTTCCTGTTTTTATGGAGTGCTAAATGGCTTAATTACATTTTACTGGTTGATTCTGCTTGCTTGCTCGTAACCTCATTAATCTGGTGCACACCATTTTCTTCCCCAAAAGGAGAATACACAATCTTTTTCCATGTAATATTTTCTTGAGGTGTGTGCAACAGTCTGACAGCTCTGATGCAGTTTAATGCACTGTCTGTCAGGAAATTACCAAATCTACATAAAGGTGCCAGTTGTGAAGAAACAGCATAAACTGGGCAGACTAAGCCCTTTGGCAGCAGGTTCCCAACTGATTTAAGTATTTTGTGGTGGTGGTAGAGCGGAAAGGACGCACGGTTCAGTCTATTTAATAACCTTTCACTTATTTTCACATGAGGAGATTGCCAGCATTTATCCTGATGCTCTTCTGGGCCCTAATCACATACGTTGATCCCCCGGCGTTGTGCCCCCAAGCAGACACTGTGTGGGTGTCTGACTCTTGAAAAGTAATTTGGTACTCAGCAAAGGCTTTGGACTTCACTTTGTGGTGTTCTAGGTGGTCGCCATCCTGTCTATTTCCTCCTATTTTGTGGCATGGTAATCTGCAGTATGCAAGCATGGGAAATGCAGGAACAGGACTTCCCCACTGATTTATGTGAGCAAATGCAGTAATTCAAAAATGTTGAAAGGCAGTGTTGATGTTTTCCCACCTGCTAAAAATGTTATACCTACTACTGCTATGAACAACCCTCAAAAGAACTACCAGTGAAAGTAATAGGATCTTCCTTTACAGCCAGTCTTGTCCTTTTTCTTCCTCTTATTTCCCCCACGTTGCCTGCTGATGGTCACCAGTATGTTAGAAAGCTCCCCTGAACCAGCTGCCCCAGAGACGCGCAACGGAAACTGGAAGTGACCCAAGAAGAAGCAGGGAAAAAGGCAGATAGCAGCAGCAGACCTAGCAAACCTCCAACCATGAATGGGGGCAAGAGGACTAGATGTCATCACACACAAACACGGCCCTTCTGCTCCAGGGACCTGCCAGAAAACTCAGCTTCTTCGTAACAGTGACTGCAAAAAGCTGACAAAGCTGAGGGTGAGCTGCTAGCGGAGTCACTGAATCTCAGCTAACAGTTTTGCATTGCATGATTCAAGAGCTCTTTCTCTCTTTCTTTCTCTCTCTCTTTTTTTCTTTCTTTCTTTCTTTCCTTCCTTCCTTCCTTCTGATTGCTAAATTGATTTCTTCTGCTTTTTTATCTCTAGCTATACTCTTTCCTGATCTTTTTCTTTCTTTCCTTTTTACTTTTCAAACCTTGAATCCCATAAAAATTCAAAATTTGGCATTTTTATTGAACCTGATTATGCCAGAATGAAGCCTCGTTTTTATCATCTACTGCACTACTTGCTAGCTAAGGCCACAGTCCTGCAAACTTATTTGCACAATACAGCTCTGAGACTCATGACCATTGAGTAAGCTAAAAATCCCATGTAATGATGATCAAGAGCCTTAGTTTTGTTCAGTTCACCTATTCATCTTGTAAATCTACCTTCTTTTTACTAAGATGACTCTTAGCTGTAAAATAGTTGCCATGCATATAGGGTAGGTCATTTTCCATGACAGTTTATCCAAAGCAATTACAATCATAGATGGCTGTCCTAGTTGGCTTGAGAAAAGTTGCCTTTAGCCTTAGACTGAGTAACTTCAACAGATGAATTATTCAGAAATAAAAGGGAAAGGAAATAATAGGGAAAAATAAAATTAGATGACTTTATGACCTTAGCTCTTCTTTCTTTAACTAGAATTCTAAATTGAATTTACCACAGATGGTCAGAAAAATAACTTTTGCTCTTATTTTTTGTTTATAAAAATACTTATTATAAATCAAAGGAACTGCAATAATTCATAATTTAAAATTAAATCCCCTCACACTCCCATTGCTACAAAAGCCGTTTTTCTTGCAGAAGCATGCTTGCATGACCAAAACAACCCAGCATTTAAACTCCAACATTTAAAATCAAACACAAGAAAGGAATAAAATGATACAACATAGAAAGATTGATTTTGGAGAAACAAGGGCTTTTCTAGTTAAGGATCCTGCATCAGAGACTAGCCAACAGTAAGTATCTTGAAAAATTGAGAAGCATGTAGTTATACGACCACAGGGTAATTTCTCTATGGTTCAAAGCCTTTGTCTTTCATAGTCCTTGACAAATCTCTCTTCCATGAACATGTAAAGTTGTGCCTTGAACCTTTTTAAAATACTGTTTTGAATCTGCCATTGACCACTCAGTTTGATGCCCTGTAATTCTTGTACCAAGAGATTCAGTTAACAGCCAATCCTTACTCCACTTCTACACACCCCTTGTGATTTAACAGACCTCTAAGACATCTTCCCTCGGTCATCCTTCCTCCAAGACAGCAAAGACTGTGCAGAAGAGGAAAGGAAGAGGAGATGAAAGGTTATCTCCATGCAAAGTGACTGCAATATGCTACTAAGTCCAATTAAAGAGCCTTTTGCATCCCTTTGAGCTGGTGATCCTGCTACTGACAGCGCTGTGAACCTTGAAATACATTTTACTTAATCCTGGGGGAAAAGACTGAGTCTACAGAGAAATCAAAGCTTTCCTATAACTAAAAAGCAGCAACTTCACAGCCCCACTGGTTACAGAAGCAGTGTGTGAATATAGCCTAGGTGTGTCCTACCAGTTTTCAGGCATATTCTATAGTCATTACCCTTAATGCCGTGGGAGCATTAAGGACCTGATTGCATTTAACTCGGTCTAACAACACGAGAGGCCCCGGCGCAACGACAGAGCAGTCCCTCCGCGCAGGCACCAGCCCAGCAGGTTGGGGAGAAGCCCATGGTGGGACGTGACCTCCCACCTGGCCACCTGCGAGTGCCTGGGGAGCAGCCACAAGCCGGGACTGCCGCACGTCCCCCGCGCTGCTGAGCCTCTGCTGCCCCTCGGCTCTTCTGTGACATCTCCTCTCCCTTCGCACACTTACCTTGACAGAAAACTCAGAAAATTATTCATCTTGCAGCTGAACTCGGCCCGCAGACTTCTGCAACAGTGGCAGCCCCCAATCCAGAACTCAGCTTTCTACAGGGGCCCAAACTCATGTTTGCCAACAGAATTATATCCCAGGATGAACTGAGCAACCTCTCATCAGCTGTTTTGCAGCCTATGGAAAGGCAGGCACATGAAAAAGAAGCACAAAGGGAAACCAAACAAATCACTTGCTCAATCTGTACTTTGCAAGTAATAGTTATTATTTCACACGTGTCCTGATACTTTAGGATTACCACTTAATTAGCTAAATATAAATAGAGTAAGCAATCAGTGCAAGTCCCACTGGAGAAAGCTCTTGGCTCTAGGATAGATCCCCACAAGAAAGCCTGGCAACAGGAAAAAGACAGCTCCAACAGCCACCTGCTTTGGATCTGGCAGGAGTAGATGGACAGAGGCTTTTAGTCCCTTTCAGGATGTTACCCTGCACAGTGGGGTATTAAAAACAGCAGCTGTGGTGTCAACATGGTTCTTTGGAGTGTTTTCAAGCTTTATTTCTTCTCCTCTGAACGGGAACATTTCAGAAGCTACAGATTAATTTCAAGAACGGGCACTGCACAAAAGCTCTCTTTTATCCTACATACACTTGCAGCGGGATATTATTTCCACGTGCGTTGTGACAAAGTGCAAGCTGCAGATACGCTGTGTTCTTTACAAAACAAAACTGTTTTCCACACGTGTAACCCCGGGCACGCTGCTGCATCCCAAGCCTGTGGCTCTGCAATGCCACGGCCCCCTTTCTGGAGCCTGAGAATGTATTTCCTTGCAAGCAGTCATTTGCAGTTAGAGAAGTGGATTTTGGACAACACGTTAAGTCATTTCCACATTGTGTAAAAAAGGACTAGTGGCTGGCTTGCAAAGAGGCCTTTCTCTGAACGTCTGCAGTGTGTCCCAGCCTTCACGAGACGGGCCCTAACACCAAGTGCCCTTAACTCCCAGGAAGCTTTAAATGGCCAAGAGCTACCAAAAGAGATGCTTGCTTTTGCTGACACCTAATGGAAGGCAGGGAGGAAGATACCCCATTGTTTCTAGCTCTCCAAGAAACCATCATAACACAGGATGCAGAAGAAAACTCTGTTGAATGGGATGAAGCTGGACTTTCCTGTTTTGCCATGTCACATAAAATTCAGTGGTGCCAAGTGAGATTTGGGAGCGTCAGTCCAACCAAGGCTGAAGGTACACAGGGCCTAGAGGTCAAGTAAGTGAGAGTATCTCCACAAAACCCTGTGAAAAGAGGTAAATATGCTCCTCCATTTTACAGGGCAGAAAGATGGAGACACAGACATGTAGGTGGAGCAATCAAGCGATCATCTCAGCTAAATTCTTGCACTAAGGAAAAAAACCCAAAAAACCTCCTTGACAACAAATAAGAATTAAGTGTTGCTGAGAGCATTATATAGAAGTCAGGGTCTTATAGCACGAACCAGGATTTGCAAGCACTTGACCTTTCACGTGGATGTCTGTGCAGGAGACATGGGCGCACTTCAGCGGCACAAGACATACAGCTGGCTCTGAATCACGTGGACCTTTGGTCCTGTGAACCCACATAATGTCAGTACTTGATTTCCCTCCTGCAAATGTTTGCAATTTAATTGCAGAAGCCTGGCCCTTGGTGTTTTGGGAGTGAGGGATGTGACACTCATGGATGTGACACGCACAGTAGTAATAATATTTGGAAGACAAGAAAAAAAAATAGAGGCCAGGAAAAGCCACAGCCATTTTTGAGCTCTTGACTTTAAGAGACCTACAATATTTTTCTCCTATTGTAAGAGGAAGCTGGCAACCACAGCAGAAATAGATTTTAATTGCTCTGTTCACTACATTTAAGCAGGATAGCAATTTACTTTGTGTGCAGACTAAGTGCAGCCTGAACTGATAGGTGCTCTGACAGAAACTGCCAAGGTATTAGATCATTCTGTGCAAATACAGGTACTCAGAATTAAATCAGGACCTTCTTGTCACTTGCTTTAGTTCAGGTTCCTGGAGCAGTGCAAATCAAGAGTTTGAAACCATCTGCACAGGGCAGCATCTGAGTACCAGGATTTTTTTTATTTTGTCATTAAAGGGGTGATTAATACTTTAGTTTGGATACAAGACACAAGTTAATGTGCAGATGCACCTAGAGGAGATGCAAACGTGTCGCTGCAAATATGCTGTAGGCCGTATCCCCCAGGCAGGCATGAGAAGCAGGTACAGCACCACGGCCCTCGCTGCCCGTGACCCTCCTTCACTAGCTGGGAAGAGTAGGGTCAAGCGGGAGGAGGCGGCAGGGCCGGTTCCCATCTCCCCCGCCTCAAACCTGTCACTTGGCCGTGGTCCCGCTCGAGCAGCCCTCCAGGACCGCACAGGTCACACACTGCTCCGCCAACATAGCAGCGGCCTGGGCCCCTGCAAATCTCACAATGAAACCAGCTGAATCGAGAGGCATCTTGGGCCTGATCTCATTAGGGTAAACAAGTTTACCAGACTGGAATCATTGCTGAAAAGCTTGCCGCCTCTGTGGAGAAGATGGCCTGGTGCCTGTGCTGGTAAACAGGCAGGGTGAGCAGCGAGCACGATACCCTCTCCCCTCCTATCCTCCAGCTGCAGGCAGAATTACTTCAAAAGCCAGCCTGCAGAATAAAATTTAAAAAAAGAAGAAGAAAAAAGGAGGAAAAAAGCACCCGTTAATCCGCCGCGCGCGTTTCCAAGTCCCTTCTCAAGGCCGCTGGTAGCGGGACCCCCTCCGTGCGCTGGGTAATTG
>NW_010586460.1:172701-184756 GCF_000705375.1 Tinamus guttatus | reverse complement strand
GAGGGTCCGGGGTGCGGGGGACGCAGGCAGGCCGCTCCAAGGGGCCGTGTGGCTCGCGGGGCTCCAAGGCAGGCAAGGAGCCCCCGTTTGACACCGGGGGCCGGTCCCTTAATTACGGCAACGCGGCGATCAAAGTTATTATCTGTGCTCACAAAGGCTGGGGCTTTAATTGAACCGAGCGGGGCGGCCTTTGAGGGGAAGTGTTCAATCCTCGCGGAGAGCAAAGTGACGTTGGGAGGAAAAGAGCAAGAGGAAAAGAGCAAGAGAGCTGGCATTTAACAAGCAGGCTGCTTTATATGGAAATGTAATGAATACAGCTGATAAAAAGGGGGAGAGACAAAAGTTGTGAAGTTTCCAGCTGTGAGGGAACTTCAAAGTATATTCAAATGTCACATTGATTTTCCTTCAAATCTCTAAGTAGTAAGTTTTTCAAAAGAGGAATATGATCCCCTATTTTATCCACTAATGTTTTATCTACAAAAAGGGGAGAAAAAGCACAGTGTTTTCCTTTCACATGATATAATCCCTATATTGGAAGTCTTTGTCTTTTTTCCTAACCAATGATTTCTGTGGTGTCTTTGAAAACGGCCATGCCCTCACCATCTTTGTGTACTGTGGGCTAAAGTCTGAAGAAGTTAGGTTCTGAGATGCTGCCCGGGGTGGGGATAAGCAAGGGTGACCCATGCTATAGGGGGACCTCATTGTCCCAGTGCTCCAAGATAAGCCAGTAAGACAGTATTTTGTCTCCTGGAAAGAGCAACTTTGGAGAGAGCTCCTGGAAAAAGACTCTTTGGGAGTACTCTGAGAAGAGGCACAAACCAAGAATGCCTTCTTTGATGGGGATAATATGCACCTAAAGTAGCACAATACAGTCTTGTTAATTCTTTAGGCAGTAATGCAACCCAGCTTAAACAATTCAGTTAAACGATTATTTTGACAACGTGATCATATGTCATCTTCAACACCTTATCTT
Source organism: Tinamus guttatus (assembly GCF_000705375.1). The sequence continues at coordinate 183,783 of NW_010586460.1, read as the reverse complement.
GGTAGCAGTCACCAGGAAGAACCCATTTCACGCATTGAAAAACTGTTTGCCACCTGTCCTGTATGCCCCCTGCTTTTTGTCATAATTCAGTAGAAATTCTGGATAAGACCTCTGGAAAACAGCACATAATTAATGCAAGAAAAGTCATCACAGGGAGCAAAAGTCATTTTATGGCAAACTTTTAATATCTGTATTTCTTCTTACAGCCTGAACTCCTAACGTGAAGGCGGAGTCTATGCAGTCTATATCACATGCTCTCTAGACAAGCAAAACCCAAAGGCAAAGGAATGAAGAAACAACTGATGTATTACGTTTTAAGAAAATGTGATTCTTCAGCTCACAGTCTTCCAAAGATATCTTTAAACCAGAGAGGTTTAAAGCTTATCTCCTACTTAGGATGGCTCAGATATTAGGACTGCAGAAGACGATAGAGCCCGTCTGCTCACAAGAATTACTGCACTCATCAAAAGAGACCAAAGTTTTTGCCTTTTTTTTTTCTTTGCCTTTCTTTTTCCCCTCTTGCTTTTCTTAGCATTCAGCCCTCCTCTTGAGAAATCCCAGAAACGGAAAGGAACACATTCTCCTCTTTACCGTGTTTGGTTCCCTCACATGCGGATTTTAGCGCTTATACCATTAAATCCAGGCCGAACATACTCAGATCTGTGTGGACAGTGGTCCAGAATTTGGATTTCCTATTTAAAGCGCTTTGCATTTGGGCCTCAGCTGTTAGTGGCAAGGGCACTTCAGCCGACTGCCTAAGTCAGCTCATTTGTAGAGGAAGGCTAAACAAGGTGACAGAGCGGCAGAGCGTCTCTGCCCGAGACTCCAGCTCCCATATTCCGTGGAAGGGCAGGCAAGTGTGAAATACAGCAGTGCTACGCCAAAGTACTCATGAAACAAGGATTTCTTCACCCATATATCTCAAACAGCAAAACTCGATGTTGAAAAATATGGAATTTATAGAAAAAACAAAAAAGTGGGGAGATTTTTTTTTTCAGAGACTTTAGTAGCCACACTTACAGTTCTCCGCTCCCACTGCAGGCCGCTTCGATGTCAACATAACTATGATTCTTACTCCTCCCTGTAGAAACACTTGCAGTGCTGGCTCTGCGGCAGCCTTCTGGGAGGGATTCCTTGAACATGTCTGATGTGGTCAGTATGTGCAAGGGTTCCCTCTTCGCCAAGGCTTTGCAGTAGGAATAAAGCAGGGCTCTGACTACATGTCCCCTCATCTCAGCTCTGTGCATGTAGTAAATGGATCCAGTCCCTCCTTACAGGGACTCCAGGGTCATTTCTGTAAAGCTTTAGATTCTATCTGTTGCAAAGAAGGAACACAGGCTGGGCCAAGGCTGTGTTTAGGATGTTTAAAATGGACAAAATGAAGGCCAGGAGTCTGGTCCTGCAGGTGCCCTTCAAGGCTCCTCCTGAGCCTAGCAAGACAGGATGGATGAAGCCATCATGAACAGCTAGTGAGAGGCAATGCAAATGGGCCAACGAGGCACCGCAGTGACACTACAGGAAAGAAGCAAATCACTGCTCTCTTCTTGCTCAAGATCTCACATGAACAAATATTTCTTTTAAAGCTGTCAGTAGTCTCTGACTCTCCACACCACTCCCAGCAGTTCCTTGCTGAATGAGCCCTCTTCTTTTGCACCATCTCTGCTCACAATTCTCTCCCAATAACTTGCTCATGCAGTGCTGGTCAGTGAGAAGATTTTCTCAATAGGTGGATCAGGCCTCCGGAATACCCGCTAAATGTCTAAGGAGATTGTAGATAAGATCTGAATCACAATAAACGTATTTTTTCATCTCTATATGGAAATATGAATTCATCTTGCTCTTACTTTGTAACACAAATACCTATTTCTGAAGAAAACAGAAGGCCGCTTTCCTTGTGCTTCATTTTCAGTCACCTAAGAGAGGATTCGCACTAACCTCTCAGGGAGTGGTTTGTTTGTTATTTAAATTCCATTGATGGAGAATTTATCTGCCTTCACGCACGTATCCAGCTTACTAATAGCAGACTCCCCTCCAGCAATCCCCTCTTTCAGGGTGCTTCTCCCAAAGCTTTATAAAAATCCAGGAAGGTTATAGCCATTCAACTATAAATTTATCTGGGCAGGAATTTCTATAAATCTGTGGGTGTGTTGTGTTTTTCTTCCAAGACAATCCAAGGATTTCTCTTGGATTAGAGAGCCATTATTTACCCCTGCGGGTGGTACCACGAGTGGGTCCAAAATTCTAGTTATCTAAGACTTGCACTGTACTCAGACCCTTGGATTTCCTCCAGGCTGAGATTAGGCTCATCAGGCCACAATTCTTGAAATTGCACTTTTATTCCATTAGAAAAGAATAATAACTTTTATTCTAAGTAGAATCATCAGGCTGAATTTTCCCCTTTGAAGGGAACAGCTGCTATTTTTAATGATTTATTGCCAGTATCTTCCCTCTTTCGCACTTTATTTCTTTCAGAACCCCCCGATGAATACCATCTGGTTCAAGTGATTTACTACGCTTGCATTTCATGAGCTGCTCCACGACATCCCAAATTAAGACAAGGAAAATATAGTCTGACTTTCAGGAAAAATCTTTCTGACAGATCTATTAGACTATGGAGTAATCTTTCAGTGGGAGTCTCATTGTCTGAGACATTTATAGCAAGACTGGACAAAGCACGGTAAAATATACTGCAGGGGACAATTCTGCATTAGCAGGAGGAGGGTCTACATATACAGCTCTGAAACTGAGACGTTCAGAAAAATTTTAAGGGAATTATTTTATGTCAGAAAATACGGCTCTGACAAAACTAAAAATAGTTCACTGAACTGTGCTGATTTTGGAGAAGATTATTTCGAAGAAAAAAAAAGTGGAAAAATTAAATGTCAAAATACCATACTGCAGTACCTTCTGCATGAAGAATTTCATTTTTTATATCAAATGTGTTTATCCCACATCTGAGTACAATCTGAAGCAGAATTCAAACTGAAAACAGAATGTTTCCAACAATCCCAACTGACTGTTCTTCCCTCCAGAATTGTACTTCCTAGAGAAACAATGAAATGGTCCATTTTGTTCTGGTTGAAAATGAAAGCAAATTAGAAATATCATATAGCGTCCGCACTGAAAATTGTCTTTCAACACATCTCTGAAAGTTCTCCACGGCAAATGTCATCTCTTTATGCATCAAGTTTATGATACATTTCTCTGAATTTGCCCTTTCCCTAAGTCATTTCAATGCTTACTGTCTCAGTTCCTTCCAGATCAAAAGCAGAATGGGAATGTTCGTTTTGCTCTGAGAAGTAGAACTGAAAGGCACTTCATAACAGCTCATATTTTTACTACTGAATATCCTTTCCATTCCCCATGACTTGACTTCTTTATTGTCCTCATGTTGCTTTTCAGTTTGGTCTGTTTTCATTGATGTTCTTTATCCTTCCAGCTATAATATAATTGGAAATCTTAATCACAGTTGAAATCTCTCTGAAGGCAGATATGGAGAAACAGTCCAACTCTGAGGTAGATAAGACTTTTTTTTTTTCCTAAAGCTTGGCTAGCCAGAAAAGTTTCTAGAAGCTTTTTTGTCGTCCTTAGGAGCAAGAGACCACATACAGGCTTCTTATATAAACAGATCAACTTTTGAAAGGGATAAAGCCTAATATTTGCTTTTGATGTCCTGGGATCTGACCAGTGCTCAACAGATTTAAAAATTACAGTTAGAAGCAGAACATGGTCAAGCTGGAAGACTGCCAGTTGTTTCATTTTGATAAATGAAGGATTCTTCAAGGATACTGCTACACCTATTGTTTTTTGCCCTCGCAGCTACCACCGAACCCTTAACCCATGAATTTTAAGGGACCTGCAGAGTGCTCATTTTCTGCACAGTGTTCACGATGGAGCATTTCCCTTAAAACCTGCCATTCCTTGGCTGCACCAAAATTAAACTGCTCAGTAAGGACAAAGCTCTTCTTTCCCCTCAGAAGGTGGGAAGAAGCACTTAGAGGAACCAGTGCTGTTGGGAGGGCATGCTGGGCAGAAGGATTTTAACTCTCCTTGCTTGCTCCCATGGCTGCGGAGCGGGGAACTTGGTGCAGCAAGGTGTTTCTGACATTCCACACGTAAGGAGGTGGTGTTTTCAATTTTAAAGACAGGATTAAGCAATGAAAAAAAAAATGTTCTAGTCAAAAATTAATCCTAAAATGACTTGTACAACCAACGGCGCAGAGATGGCTATCGCGACAGCTATGCACATCTGTGATACACACAAAGTTCTGTTAATCTGCTCACTTCAAACCCTGCCCCTAGATCTAATATTTGATGAGCAGCTTTAACGATTCCCAATACGTTTGTCTGGTTCATGTCCATTCATGCACTGAAATGACTGGCATTTAGTAGTTAAAGAAACGCTACTAGAAAGCGTTAGCCAAACGCTGAAGAAATCATGTGAAATCTTTTCACATTAAGACAGACTAGACAAGGTTTTCCATTAACATCTATCCTATGGAAAGTAAAATATTTCAGATTCTATAGTAACCTCACATGGTCTTTCATTCCTCAATTAATATCAAGTATTATTTTTTCTTAAGACAGCAGACACACATACTCACCGACATTAAGTTCTGTTGTCCAGACATTGCTAGAGAAAGCACTTGCATACAAGCAGCACTCAAACAAGAAAAGAATCATCAAAACTATGTCCTAAAACTGTAGTCAAGGTATCAGGAAGCATATTTGTATTTCGCTTTTACTTTAGACAATATATAGATGTAATCACTTGCCACTCTGCCTATGCAAGAGCAAAATTAAGGCAAATGTTATCAATTTTACTGAATCTGTGGCAAGAAAACCAAGTCTCCTGTGAAACAGCACTGAAGTATAATTGACCATATTACCTCTTAGCTTCAGGGGCTAAGTTATTGCCAGATCAAAAAGGTCAAATTTTAAATAACGGTAGTTGCTTTAGATCCGCAGAATATTACTAATGGAAAAAACAGTCATAATGCAACAAGATAATTTTATTTTGTTCTTATTCTTTTTTCTTTTCTTTTTTTTTTTTTAATTTTGGATGCAAAACCTTCCTCAAAAGTTACATAAAAATAGCCACCTGAATGCAAAACAGAACTTCAAGACAATCCCACTTCTAATTGTTTAGTTGTGGATGGTTGGATTCAGCACCGTTTTCACATTATTGCCTTACTTTTACAATTTTCAACTGTGGTATGCCTTTACCTCCACAAGAAAAAGTTGAGAATAGGACCTTTAGACTCTGCAGGTAAAAACCACTGTAGATGATTCTGGGTCAGAACTGATAGATATTTTGCAGTCCCACAGGGAACAAGAGAAAATATATCTAATTCTTTCTTCAGTAGACATATACAGGCCTTTAAATACATAACTGACTCATATTACCTTTGTAAGATACACCACTTACCGTAAAAGGATTATTTCATAAGCCATCAAAAATAAAAACCCCACATATTTTGCACAGGAAAGGTGAAACTCTAAGGAAGACATTGCAACCTACCTGCAACTAGCCACTGTGTGCCCCCAGTGTCTCTAAGGCAGCAGAAATGGCAATTCTGGTCATGGGCATGCCCCTTCCTTGCTTCTGTAATTCCAATAAATTCTGTGAAGTTCCTTCCAACCTGCACAATGAAAAACCACCATCATTGCAACTCCATTATATATCTTCATCTGCCAACATCACTTAATTTGAAGCAGCCACATACAGGTAACTTTAGTTGTTTTGTTTATGAATTAGCTGTTCCTGGGCTCATTTTCTAATAACGCCAGACGGTGTTTCAAAAACATAGTTTCTTAAAAGTGAGAGATACTATTGAGAGGTACCGCAATTTGACTTCTGACTTTAGGTCACTATATTATCAAGTGAATTTATATTTTCTCAATTTTCAGTGCAAGAAGCTCAGGGGGGTCTCCTGAGACACAGACTAAACTAGAAAAGGTGACCATACTCTAGTCTGTATAAAAATACGTGTTTCTGAATCACATGTTAGGCCAAATAGTCTTGCGAGGGGATGGGGAGATGGTTAATCTGAGTGTTACCTGTTGGCAGGAGTGCTCTCATTACTACAGACTTATAGTTTCATACACACAGAACTACTGTAAAGTGCCTATTGGAATATCGTCATCAAAAATCATTATCCAGATTTAAAATGTAGTGCTTAAAGTGCTGTAGCACCTAAGGTCACTGCACTATTGCTCTAGGATAATTCTGGTGGTTGCCATCGTTAAAATGACGGCACTATAGAAGAATAACCCTACCCAGCAAAGCTCAAAGACTCAGGACCAAAAGGGGCATCTCAGGTTGTTCATGGAGCACTTCTGCAGAGCAGGAATAACACAGCTGTGGCTATATTCACCTGTCATTTTCCCTGAGAAAACCACAGAACATAACCACTCTTCACCACCAAGGTGTAAGGATAAACACAATCACAGAAGAGAGATAGCAACAGAGATCTGTCCACGACTAAACGTCTCTCATATAAACCTCTTCAGGTGAGGTACATCCTTGAGAGAAGCTGTCTGGTTTGTTTCTTCTCTACCATGGCAGGCACTTGGTGGACCCCCATAGACCAGCTCAGATCAGCTGGATTTCCCATGCCCAGTCAGGATGTTGAAAACCTACTTTAGGGTATATTTAGGGACTGTGTGAGTTGGTTTGCCACCAGGAACAGAAAAGATAAAATTGAAGTTAGTTTTAACTTTAAAAACTGTTAAATTTAAACATTATCCTCTACTGCTAGCATAGATCAATAAAATGCTTACTGAATCTCATGCCAAATTTCATTTTTTGAAAAAATCCAAACCAAGCCTTTTTTAGAAAGCAAAATTATTTTCATTCCTTGAAATGTGCTTTGCAATTTGGAAAAGTCTTCTAATGCTTTAACATATTGTAATACCACTTATTTTTCAAATACTTTTGATATACTGCTGTTTCAAAACCTAGAGAAGGTCAATACAAAATGAGACTTATAAATTAAATGATCTGACTGGCAGCAGTGGCCTAGGAGATGGGCTTTTATGATAAAATCATCATGTAGGTAAGATATAATTAATCTCATCTTCTTAGCCTTACACAGAAAACCATTTTATTCACTCATACTTTAAATTTCACAGAAAGAAAAACAAAGATGAAAAGGAAGAAGATTCATCTGGTTTAAAATGTAGCATTTTCTTCATGAGGACTTACTGAAGCAGAACATGAACAAGACTGTTGCTAGTTTCATGAAAGAAATAACAGAAATGTAACTCAGATCTTAATTTCCAAAGAGATCATGTTCTACTTTCCACTCTTTCTTTGAGAAGCTATAGCAAGAATATAAAAACTCCTACATTGGTCATGATTATAATAGATGATATTATTTTATAGTTTCACCCATAGAAAAGTGCTACAATGTTTCAAAGCAGATTAGGAGTATCCAAAGAAAAGATGTAATTTCAAGAATGAATTGTAGAACTGCTTTTTACTGAGTTGAATATAACTCGAACACTAAATTCAGAAACGTAATGTGATATGAATCAGAATTTCATAGTTTGGATTATAAGTAAAGCCATGCCTTTCTTAGGTTACAGGTCTAAATGAGTTTCCTGTAACTGCTTAAGTAAATTTAGGTTAAGCAGCAATGAGATCTACTGGAATTAAAGGAGACTTGCATCTTCCAACACAGTGCCCAACTCTGGTTTCCTGTCCACTAAGATACTTCAGAGTTTGAGCAATTTTTCTGGGTGGTTTGACTTGCTTTTAGCAATGCACAGAAACTGCTATAAATACTGCTGTTTAGTGCTTGCATATATGGCAAAAATCTCCCACCAGCTACAGGGCAAACACAGTTTCTTCTCTTATATCCATGTCAGTATGATTCATTCAGATGAACCCCATTCCTGTGTCGAAGTAATGACTGTGTCTGAAGTAATGATTTTGATTGGAAAGTTCTATTTTGTAACCAACTCTTAAATCACCCACTCTCCAGAATTAGGTATCTTCATCATAGGAAGTGTTAGCAGTCATGGGTCAAAGAAAAGGATGGGATTCAAAAAGAGTTAGGAGTCAATTAGTCATAAGGATGCTTTTGCAGATAGTCAACTCGCTTAAATCTGCACTAACAGCTAGCAAGGAAAATGCCTCTAGATACTGAATAAGGTTAAAAGATGCAGCAAAGAGCAGAAAAGGAGTGAAAAAGAATTTCAGACTAAAAATTAATAGGGTATGATTTTGATAGGCAATAAAGAAAAACGCAAGAACGGTGGGTAGGTTAACATGTCCCATCGAGGTGTAGCACTAGGCTACACCTAGACTCCCCATGAGAGCTCCAGGCTCCTGAGTTGGGTCCATCCCCAGCTTTCCAGATCCGGACCCAGGCACGGATCAGACTCCTCTCTCAGGAAGCACGTGCCTCCGGGGTACGTACCCCCAAAACAGCCTCCCCATGGGGTTTTGTGATCCGACTAGAACAACACGGGATCAGGAGCCTGTGCAGGCTCTGCTCCTTGCCAGCCGTGACTCACACGTACAGCCACACAGGCTAAAAAAACGTTTCGAAAGGAACTGCTTGAGAAAGCAGATCAATTTCTGATCGTTACTTGACTTTGGCTTACATCCAAGGTTTTCAAAGGAAACTGATATCTTAAAACTTTAACTCAGAGGCTGTTCAGTATTCTCAAATATATTCGGTAAAGAGGATAACGTCAATACCACCATCAACATTTAGAAACATTCAGAGGAGTTAAAGCTATGCGCTTTTTAAATAAACAAGATTACCTCAAAAAAGAAAAAAAATGTTTCTGTGCTATTTTTTTTTTCTTAACTAAAACATGCCACAAGACTGTGAATATTAGTCCCTCTGTATTAGGATGGTATTTTTTTTCTACAAGTCTCTATTAAGTCGACCCATTCAGTTTATGGAAATTACAACAGAGTCTACTTTGTTTCTTTGCAAACTGCCAATGGTATTATCTGTCAAACCTCAATTAAACTTACCTCTGTATCATATAAGAAGTATGCATAAGCACTAACTAAGCAGAAGAGTTAATTAGCTGAAATATGTTAGCTCCGCACCAAGGAAACTATGAATATTCATCCACTCTGTTACACAACAGGTAATTAGCTATTCTGTTTATATATTTTAGTATGTCAATTGTGTCATCAGCTACTGTGTATTTTCTCAGTATTTTTTTTTTAAATATCACTCTAGGTTCATAGTTCAGATTTTTTGAAAATGCACACACACACACAAAATACATGCATATATATGTATAACATTATTATGGAGTTTCTGAACATGACCATACATTTAAAAATGTGTGAAAGTACATGCATCAATGTCATACACAAAATGGGGTTCAACACACAGAAACTTGGCAGCTTACATCGAGTGCTATTGGAGTTTATAGGTCCAGGACTCAAAGCTGTGAGTACGTAGCACCATGTGGCACCCATTTTTATGTAAGGTACAAGGGAAACTTATGCAACCAGAGTCTTAATGTATGAAATATTAGTCCTTGTGTGAAAAAAAGTCTCCTTCAGGGGAATGGGAAAGTAGATCATGGCAGAGAGAAGGACAGATCTCAGAGAGAAGTGACAACTGTCTGAATTTAAAAAACAACCCATCTAAAATGTGCTTTGCCCATGGTCATTCTGTATCAGCATAAACCATGCCTAGTTTTCACCCTTCCTTCCACAGAGCTATGGTGTCATAGTGAGCTACGTTCTTCAAGAGCTCTGCCAAATCTTGCCATGGTCTACTCCTGTACGCAGCCTTGCATGGATGTTTTTACCTACCAGGGGTGAAAATGACCGTAGAAGATGACAACAAACTAGTCTCTACATCTCTCTCGAGCTCATTCTTATTTCTAGTGCATTTTCCCTCTGCAGTCTTTATCTTTTCCTACCCAAAGCCCATACAATCAAGAGCTCATTCCCAGTGAGGAAATGGCTTACATCAGTGACCAGCATTTTGGGGCAAGTCGTGAAAGGCCTTTGAAGATCCCAAGAGCGTCCAGTGCAGTTCCCCTTCCATGGGCATCTACAACCCAGATTCCTACCTGCAAGAAGAGGGAATAAGGAGGAACACAAGAGCTGTGGCTGATCTGGAACAGGTTATACCCCAAGGGCCAGGAGCTGTGGGCAAGAATGACCAAGCAAACCCTACCTCACATCTACACACTGCATTTTGTTACCTCTCACAATATTTACATAAATATTTATTGCTGTTTCTCCTATGAAAATTAAGGTCATTTGCCTCCACAAACTCTGAACAGGTACATAATTAGATGGTGAATACCACTTTTCTTATTTGGCGTCTTGTCAAAAATTCTGTTTTATTAGCGTCCATTTTATAAGCCACAAAAATAACAGTCCTCGGAAACAATGCCAGCTAGTGCAACTACTATATTCCCTTAAAAAATGATATATATTACATATATTTTTAGGATTCTTTCTAGCTTTACTTCACAATTAGTGAAGCTCAAAGTCTGCAAAGTATTTCCCTCCATGGCAGAAATCATTCTGTTTATAAACCATTTTTCTTGCATTATGGTAATCAGGCTCTGTAAAACCAGTTATGATTTCCCATGTCTTAAAGCACAATAAAAAGTATATAATTATGTAATTTAAAATTCTATCATATGTATAGGAGTAGCAATAAAGGCTCAGAAGGAAGTTTTAATTTCAGCCCTTCCTATCGTTTGCATGGGCAGATCAGAGAACGGTTCCCTGACCCTGCTCCTTGCTCACAGTCTCTGACACTGGACTCTGACCTGCTGCCTTTTGGGCTACAGGCACAGCCAAGAACACTGTAATGCAGCTGCAGTCTTACATGTGGCTCAACACTGGTAGGAAATCAGGAACATAAATATTTGCTGATAGCAAAGAAACGGAGAGAAAGAGGAATTTTGGTTCCAGTGCAGCTTCTGAATACAGTTTAGGCGGTTCTGCTCATTCCCCGACACTCGAAGCCTTCTCTCTTATGCTTGCACATTTTTTTCCCTGGATTTGTAAATCCATAGTTTATCAACCTTTTACAGTCACCTCAGCTCCTTGAATCCAGATTCATTTTCACTCCTATT
>NW_010586460.1:132677-172668 GCF_000705375.1 Tinamus guttatus | reverse complement strand
CTCATTCTCACTCCCACTCACCACTGGCTTCTGGCTCCTTTTCTCTTTCCTTAGTTGTCCAGTATCTCCCTCTCTTCCTGGGTATTTACTCTATCTTTCTGTTTCCCCAGACCCTGTACTGTAAAATACATCTATAGCTTAACAGCTGAACCTCTAATGTGTCACTCACGAGATAGCGGCAGATTTGTTCCTTTAATAAACACGTATTTTTGATTACATATTTGATCTTGTAAAAAGAGAAGGAAGATACCACATGCATTTTCTGTTTTCCCCACTTACCATACAGAAAATATCCTTAAAGCAGGAAGGTTGGAAAGGAATATCTTGTGCTGGAAGGTATTCTACAAATAGTGCACATTTCCAGCAATGCTTGGCTCAGACCATTAAGAGATTACCAAGGAAATTTTAAAAGGGTTTCTAGATTGGAATGTATCATTGTTGTTTGATCTTATCAAAGAAACGATAAGATAAAGGTGGGTTTTAGAAAGACCAGTCTGAGTATAAATCCACCCATGCAAATGTAAATGGATGGTAGCTGTATTCTCGCTTTCAGGAAATACAAAAACTCAGCAAAATTTTGATGCACATGTCACATATAACAACCATATGGAATTCAAAACAGAGTTCTGTGTCTTCATTAATGAAACCTCATCATTTTAAAGCAAAACAAAAGATGTCTTAACAAATAAGAGTGGAAAACAGTGGTGATTTAGTAGAGAGCGCTACTATTGACCAGCTGTGGAATATCAATTAGGAATTCTCTCATATTAACTTAAACAGGGCAGATGAATTATAGTGGAAAGTATAAAATACAAACAAATATAGGAAAACTCTCCCACCAAAACAAACAAATGCTAAATAAATAATGTCCCTTCTACCCTGATATTCGTACACACATGCTAGTGTTTTCCCATTCATGGTAACCAGATGATCCAGCTTAGATAGGAACAGGATTCTTCGCCATATTTTAAAGGCTCATTTAACACAGTGTGTGCATATGCAATGAACATCCCATCCGTCTTCTGTGTCAGTGAGTCATAGAGCAGAAGTGACTCTCTTCTATAGCATTTTCTATATTTTTTTTACTTTATTTTCTAAGACTCGTCTCGGTTTCTTTGTAAACTACCAAGGTAGTTCATACCTGTATTTAAGACAAAGCTGTAATATGATGAAAATATGTTTTGCTGTGGGTTGTGTGTGTGCACATGCAATTCACCCAGCCTGGCCATGCCCTTTTAGAAAGACATGCAAGATCTTGAGACAAGTTAGTAACATATAATAAAAGCAATTTTTAGGAAAAATCTGTTGTCAGTCTCATCCAGATTATCTTGCTTTGTCAAACAGCATTTAGATAGCACTGTGTTGAAATTAACACACGGAGACTATAATCTGAAAAACAGCAATATAAAAGACACCTAAATCAAAGCAGGTTTTAGATTTCTAACAGATAAGAATAGCATAAATAGATCACCAAAAAGATCCCCACCTTTTTTACACTACGTTTTTTTTTTCTCTTTTGGAAGTCCTTTTGCTATTATGACAGTATTTAACAATAATTTCTTTAGTGGTTTCTTGGAAATCACTCAGAAAGGAGATTAATAGATAAAGGTCTGAGAAAAGACACAAATATTTCATACTTTGAAACTGTAGTTCAATGGATGCATTTAGACAAGCATTTACATAATAAAAAGCTGAGCCAGTGCCAGTATAGTACTGGCATCTCTGTGTGAATGTGAAGTAAAATAATTTAAATTCAACAGGAAATATTGCAAGGAAGGACGTCCTTTCTCACAGAGGTGAGTGGACTCTAGCACTACAGAGCACTACAAATGTGCTGAAAGGAATCTCAAGTAATGCATCTCTTTAGGATTACTACAATCATCTAATTCATCCTCTCTGACAGGCCTTTTTCTCCTATTACAAATTATTAATAACTTGCATATAATTTCACACCGGTTACCTTTTTTTCCAAAATTGGTTGATCTGCATTTGAGCATCTGACTAGATTCCTCTAACTAGATTCCAACTAGATTGTTGAAGTATAAGAGAAAGACATTTCCCCTCACAACACAGAAACTTGTTTACAGAACAAATACATGTTTTGATTAGCTCCCTGCAGTGGAAATACTCTGTAATAGCCAAAGTCCTAAAGTAAGCCTGAACTTAAACCTTGCAGTTATGTCTTGAATACAACGCAGGGTCTGACCCATACTCCTACAGCAGGCTGAATTAAAGAAAAACAACCTTCAGGCATCTCTTGCATTTTGAGCCAAACTTAGGGATATGGTTACAGCAGCAGAAAGCTGGGTATAAGTCCAGTTTTGCTTGATTTTATTCTAGTATGCCTCTTGGTGAAAGACTTTGGAAATAGATAGGCAAAAAGCTTGTCTCTAAATCATACAAACAGGATCACTATTAATGGGATCTCTGAGAGGAGCTGGACTGTAGCCCACAGGCAAACATCTGCCCACAGCCAGAAACGGCAACGCGGCACGGTTGGGTTTGGGACATGCCTTCGGCAGTGTGCAGACACAACCCACCCGCAACATGAATTTCAGAATACATTTCCTACATACAAAGTAGGTGTACTTGCCAGACACAAGGAGACAAGAAAAGTAAAGTAGGCAACATTTATCCCTATCAGGATACTCCTCCTCTGAGGCTGAAATGCGGATGAATCCTGACATCACCAGCAGGTGACCCTGCAGCTATTTTGCTGTGCTGTTACTGGCAGCATTCACAGGAAAGGACTACCTTAGCTAAGATTTATGGAGATAGAGAAAAGGAATTTAATAAGCAGAGGAAAATATACTCAGAACTTGTACAAAATATAGAATATCTCATAAACTGCCACTTTACAAAATATGAATAACAATTCTATTTCCACTTAGCAGAACACAACTCATATAAATGTTCTGGCAAAAAGTCAAATTTCGCAGGAAGGAGAATAAATACAGGCTCCGCACACCGGCTTGCAAATATATTTCCACCACCAGCACATTCCACCATAATTGATTCTGACCCACTCGGAAAATTTGACTTCATACGAAATTACTTTTATTAATCACGAAAGGCACTTGCAAACCACCTCTCTGCTCTCATTCACGGCAACGTGAGGCCATTCAATTCAGGAGAGTTGAGCAGAGCACAGAGCACAGCTCAACCCAGAAGGAGGGAGGCTTTCAACTCATCAGTCAGTAAGACGTCTCCTGTCCTCGGGCATATGAACATGGCTCTCATTGTAACTCCAGGTAAAAATGAACTTTGGGAAAATACTTTTAAGCTTATGTTTGCCTAATGCCTGAGATAACTTTGCAAGAAAGTGATTTATTTACCACTAGCCATAAATCCAGGCTGGATCATGAATCACTTTTAGCTGACTCTAGCTGCAGGATTTGGGTACACAGTGTTTTTCCGGCTTTCAGCTATGAAGTTCATTGAAAAAAAAATCAGGATTTTATTCATCTATATCAAACCCTTTGCACAGGATATAAAGGATACTGCAGTATCTCTGAAACCATCCTTATGTGACTAGGAGCAGACAGCAATTTTTCACATATTTCTACAGTGGTTGTGCTAAACACGTTGCCTGCTCCAGGCATGTGTGGAGTCTGTACAACATTAGCATTTTAAGGCAGCACAAGCTGGCACTGACACCAAGAAAGTGCCCTGCTCTCTCCTCACCCCTGGCTGGTTGTGCCATGCCTGGACCTCCCCGTCTCTGGGGACACGAAGAACCAGACGGAGGAACTGGCTTGGGTTAAAACAAACCTCAGAAAAGAAAAGCAACAGTCTGAACACTGTCTTAATCCTGATGGCTGTGCTGGTGTCTGTAGGACCGATACAAGTGTGTACCACTCACATTAACGTCAGCAGAAGGCAAATCGTGCTTCCTATTTCCATCTCTGGTGGTTTCAGTGAGCCCTTCCAGACAGGAAGTAAGAAATGCAAAGCATGCAATTCTTTCCTAATTGCAAATGACCAGCAAACATGAATGTGATTTATTCCTAGCAGTCACAGTGATAACACCACTGCAAACTCAACAATGCAGGAATAGTAGTAGTTTATACGACCAGTTTAACAGATAACTTGCAAAATTGTCTCAATCCTAGGTACCAGCTGGGCAACTCAACATGCACATGGACAGTACACGCCATGCAGCCACAGCCCTAGAAGTGCCCTTTACTATTCTTCTTGCTAATTCCTAACATGCCAGGAAATTTGGGGGTGGGAAAAGGTAGAAGAGCAGGGAGATGCAAAGCTGTAGATTCTCCCCATTTTGCAAATGTCTCTGTTGTAAAAGAAATCATCATTTTTCTTGATAAATATGGTATTCCTCCCTTTTAAATTCGCTCTCTTGGCTTCCAGCCACCTCTCACTACCACATCTGCTTTTTGTCAAAGCCTCTGCAAAACCAATCACCTCCTCTCGCTCTCCAGATGCTTCCAATAGCACGAGGACCCACACAGTGGCTTTCTTCCCAAGTCCTGAAAGGCCCTTGTGAGCTCCCATCTCCATTTTTTATCTGCTTTCAAGCAATATCATCCTTTTCTCCATCCTCCTCATGTCTCTGCATGCCTCGAGCGCCTCCCTGGGCAAGTGGAGATAGGACCTGTGGCCTGTATGAATGGAGATGGGATGAGACATGGGAGAAAGAGCTTGAAAAGGAGGAGCAGAGACACAAGAGCCTCTGGCATGGGAGAAACCAAACCCCGTCTTCAACATGCCATCCATCCTGGGACGTACCCTCACACCCTGCAATGCAATCGCACCCTCGGAAGGGGTCTGCATTCCGAGCAAAGCTTTCTGTAAACCTCCCATTTTTATCAGCAGGAGAGATGAGAAACAGTGACTAATGCTGCTGAGGAGAGTCAGCCCCCAGACCACGATAAAAAATGCCCTGCGGTTTTTCTCTTTGCAGACTGTTTTGACAAACATTGCTTTTTATAAACCTTGTCTACTATATAGTTCACGTAATTCTCTTGAAAAAGACTCATTTGGCCTTCACATTCTTTAAAAAAAAAGCCTGGTGAAGACTTTATTTTAGCACTGCCTATAGTGATCTAGTTTTCATTACTTTAGTATAAGCTATAGAACTGAGTCTGTATGTAACCCTCAACATCTCAAATGGCCCTTCATAACCTTCTTCTTTCTACTCAAATCATTGCTGCTTCTTGCACAAATGCAGAAAAAAAGTTTTCTTAGTATACAGAAAATATAATAGTTATAACTATATTCATAGGACTATTTGGATCTGTAGTCAATCTTGTGATTCGTTCCCTTGGACCAGGTAAGCACAAATCTCATTATCTATAAAAGTTTGTGATAGCTGCACTTCTTCAGTGAAATAATTTCCCTAACTCCTGTGATAGTTTGCCTCTCTACTCTGCTCAGTTATTGAGTATTTTCTTTTTTTTTCTATTTCTTTTTCTTCAAAAGAGAATGTCTTTTTGTCTTCTTTATTGTTTTTTTCTTGTCTATAGATTTTTTGCATAGCAACATTTCAGTTCTCTTTCCTTCTTTTCTTCTCTTATATATATATATTTACTTTTCTGTAAACCATTTCTCAATAGAAAGAGATGCAGTAAAAGAAACACAGTAAGGATAGTGGAAAAATATGGATCAATTATGTTATATATAAACAGCATACAATCATATAAAATAATAAGTATAAAAAGATACTGAACAAAATAAATGAACTTAATTACCATTAGCATTTTTGGGGGGATTAAACATTATTTAGGAAAGAAAGTACAGCTTCACTTTATTTTTTTTCTCTCAGCCAGATTCTGGCATGCTTATTTGGGTTGAGGAATACCTTCCTACTCATGCGGTCTCATTGAAATTTGTACGGTTATCATTGTGTTAAGCATTTCTCATAATGAAAAAGGTAGCACTATCTTGGCTTGAATTGTTTTCACAAGTCATTAGCAGCAACTGTTGTGTACATTATTTACCTGTAAACTGAAATGTTTGTATTAGGTTATTTGCTTCCCAATGGTGAATCACCTTCAAGCAACTGCTTTTCTTATTAGTATCCTACACCAAAATAACACCACTTTTGCTCTGTAGCCCATGACTCTGATATGCAAAGACTCTGTAATTGCTCTGCATTCCTGAGTAATCATCTTATGATGGGTTTATTGCCACCTCTCCCTTATCAGGGCATGGCATTGTTACAGACCCCAGTGATAAATTACCCTTTGGAGAGGGAGAAGACAGTGCCACTTTAACAAGTGCAATAAAGCACTTTTTATACCAGGAGAGTTCAGAGCATTTGCCATTCATCATACACCCTCAGTGATTTTACACAGATTTTACACTGTTGATTAGCTCATTAGTGAGGTTAATTGGATACATTAACTGGCAGAATTACAGCTTGACTATGAACCAGAGGCTGCAGCATTATAAATGACAGACAAACTACAGACATGCGTGGCCAGCCTGAAGGAAGTTCTACTCTTTGATTAACTTCCATTAGGTTTTAATTCTTTCCCTGCTACTTCTATAATTGACTTTGCCTGAATATTTACTATACCACAAAATGAATGAGAAGATCAATTCATGAAGGTGTATTTTCCATGGCCATGTGTCTGGACGCTGCAAGTATTCAGAGGACAAAACTAGAAAATGAGCAGTAAGAAGACTGTGAGTAGCATGGACAGCGGTCAAATCCTTTCTGCCATCACGCATCTCGTTGAAAGCAAAGTCCACAGTTGCACATCCAGGGTCCGGCCCTATTCCCTGTATAGAGCCAGCACTTTGCAGATGGGTTAGTGGGACATAAAATGAGAGGGAACATTCGCTGTGCCTGGGAAGCAGAATGGAAGCACCGTGAAACAATCTGCCTTGCCTAAATTTCACACCAGCCTCCGCAGCTGCTGGGATAATGTGGGTGAAGATGTCCGAGTCGTTACATCCCACAGGCTCCCAAAGGATGTCCCAGTCATTTTGCACCTGGATTATTTTTCTCTCATGTTAAAATGGCTCTGAATAAATGTTGGGTACTGATTCTAAAAGATACCATTATAAAAGTTTAAATTTTAGCGACTTACTGTAACCAAATCATCTGTTAGCTAAAGTATTTACACTGGTCTTCTCATACCTTATTCTGGCCATGTAAGACTTATTTTTTTTTTAATTCTGGGCATTTCATGTTGTCCTCTAAGGGCTCAGACTTCTTTTGGCTTGGATATCTTTGCTAAGGAAAGTCACCCTGTTGGTTTCATCCCCCATCTCTCCTCCATCAGGACAGAAGTATCTGCTCCCTATTTGTAACCTCTCCACATTTCAGTGGCTTCGGCTAAAGGCAGAGCCACCTCGAAAATCCCTTCCTCTCTCGCTGCCTCCAAATGCTGTTGTCTTAAATCCAAGCATTTATTTTGCTAATTCTGAGCACCTCCTTGTCCATTCGGCGAGGGCCTCGCTTTGCATTGCATCTCATTTCTGAGGGATAGCATATAAAGATACGAACAAGTCTATGTCTGCATGCCCTAGAGAGTAATTGCCCATGCAAATATAAGCGAATGTAATGCCTAAATCTGTCGAGCACACAGCTGAAAATGTGGAGCAGGACCTCAGGCAAACTCATTTGACTACACAAGTAGGGATTACTTTTTAATAGCTCTCTATGCCTTTTTAGGCCACAGTTCTTAGTGGGATTTCATTGTAGGGTTTTTGTTTTTTCATGTTTGCCTGTAATTGTCAGCATAAGATTATCGGTTGCTTTAGCGGGACGGGTGAAAGGATGTTGTAGTTACTGAGATGGAGCTAATTAGTATGCTTAGCTCAGTTTGCGACCTTCATTTTCACTTTGGCTTGCCCATCTGGAAGGGAATATGTTCCTTGGTCCTTTTTTTTTTTTTTTTTTCCTTCTTCTTATTGAATGGGTCTGATTTTCTATCAGTGTACATTGTAGTCACTTTTTGCATTTCAGTAAGATACTTTTTGGGAAGAAGGTCATCTATTTAGTTCAGCTTGCATTCAGTGCCTCTTACACTTGCCTTTTAATTTCTTTGTTAAATAATGCTGGCTTTGGATTGCTACTAGTCTCCAAGGTTTTTTCTGGCTCTTCCAGATACACAGCACTTAGTTTTGAGTAGTAAAATCACCAAGGCACACCAATATATTCTCTCTTAACTACCTGTAAAACATTACTTTCTAAATGATGTTATTATCTACAAGGAAATAACTACAAGCAATTTGAAAACTGGGGATGGAGTCTGCAGGTTGTAAAAACCATGCCTACATCAGCACAAAGAAAAGTAGTTTTGTTTTTGATTCTGTTCCAGTAGCCACCAGTTTTGGAAGCTGAATGACCACTTTGTATTTCAAAGATAACTAGATTTTTTTCTAAAATAAGTTCCTTAATAAGGAGAAATTCAGACTTTGGAGGTAAACAATATATTAAACAAACTGAGGGTTACTCTAAAGAATAAAATGATCATTCAGCCCGGAAAGCACCACCAACTAAAAGCAAATTAAGAGCAAGATGGACATTTTTCTTCCTAATGGATGGTTTATTACCCTAAAACTGAAGGAGCACTTCTCAAAAACATCTGAGAGAGTATTTCTCCATAAAGCACCAAGAACAATATTCTCCCTGCTTTTCCTGAAAATAATTTGATTCCTTCTGGTCTTGAAGTTTATCCCTTTGGGAACAAGATTATTGTGCCATAAACCAGCAAGCGGTTAGTATTATCCCTTAATTACCAGTAATGGTGTGAAGCTCAAAAGTAATATTGTGAGGCTTGTAATATCACTGTTATTATGCACTGCACTTCCTGACAGCAAGATTGATTCTAAATCTATTTCAGCACTGCCAGAACTAAAGCGCTCAGGCTGAGGTTTGCACTGTCACCCACATGTCACTACCCAGATGCTGGGGCTTTTGCTCCTGCCAAACAGCACTTGCTCTGCAAATGGTCCTGCTCCAGAGAAAGAAGATGCTGCAGAGTGAGGCAGCAATACACCACGTGGACACACACACGGACCTCAGGCTCTCTCCAGCCACACGCACAAAAGCCACATCCACATGCAAAAGCCTTACAGCAAATGCATGAGAAGTGCCCTTGAATTCAATGAATTTTTTTGCGTGCCTACAGTGAGGCCCCTGTGCAAGCACCTGGACTAGCTCTGTAAGCATTGAGCAATGTGTTGCTTCAAACTCAACAACACAAGAATAGCAGTAGTTTATATGATCGGTTTCACAGATAACTTGCAGACTTATCTCAGCTCTGAGTGCCAGCTGGGTAACTCAGCACACACATGGACAGCACGTGCCATTCCGCCTTAGAAGCACCCTACGCCAGCTTTCTTGCTAATTCCCAACATGCCAGCAAATTTTGGGGTGGGAGAAGGTGGAAGAGCAGGGCTCAGAAAAAGGAAATCATTTGTTAACTTCTTTCTTCCATGGCTGTTGCTTTGGGAGAGCTTATTTGTGATTTTACTAAGAAAATGAACAGTGTGAAAAGTATATACTGTCCAGGTTCTCCACCTCAAAGGAGAAAAATAACCTGCAGGGAAAGGGCCCCACACATTGCTGCGTGAACAATCACATCAAAAAGGACCCCGGGAATCAGCAGAGTCCCTGCAGACTAGATGGAAAGGGGACTGAGCAGCAAAAACAGGCCACGTCTTTGGGTTACAATACTGAAGGCTTCACAAAAAGGCAAACTGAGCTATCAAGTAGATTCAAAGTTCCAACAAAATGTTCTTCTGAAACATGAAAAAGTTAGGAAGGATAAGTGGAAGCAGAAATTCAAAGCAATGCAGATTTTAATAAAAAAATAATTAAATAAAAGAGGTAAATGTCTCGTCTTGGTTTTCTACGAAGACAGTGACATGGGTTACTGGGGCCAACGCTTGGGAGCTCATAGTGCTTAGGGAGGTCCAGCGAAAGCAGGGCTGACACTGCCTTGCTTAGCAGCAACAAAAAAGCCAGGTTTTAGGAGCAGGTACAAAAGTAACCCAGCATCTGTAAGGCAGCTTCTGGCCTCAAACTGCTGCAAGGCTGCAGAGCAGCTTCTGAGTGAAAAAAGATACCAAACAAGGAAGCAAATACTATATGTGGTTATCGAAGGCAGATTCATCCTAGCCTTGCTTAGCAGCAACAAAAAAGCCACGTTTTAGGAGAAGGTACAAAAGTAACCCAGCATCTGGAAGGCGGCTTCTGGCCTCAAACTGTTGCAAGGCTGCAGAGCAGCTTCTGAGCGACAAAAGACACCAAACAAGGAAGCAAATATTATATTGAAGGCAGATTCATCCTCATCTGACACCTTTCTTGGATGTGATGGATGATTTTCTACGGAAGGGAAGCACAGTAAATCGAACTTATTTCTGCCTGTTAACACGGCAACCAGGGAGTTATTTGGAGACTGGAAATACGACTTCTTAGGTGGTTAAAAAACTGTCCCAAGAGGTGACAACAGTGATTACTGGAGGGGAAAGGTCTAAGTGGTGTTCCTGAAACTAGCCTTGCCAATTGCCCTAATTAGTCAAGATGCTCGAGTGATGCTAAAACTGGCTGAATAACGCAAGGCCTCTGTAAACACTACTTTTAAAAACTAAGAACTAATGGAGAAAGATGGGCTCACGCTAGAGGAGGGATCTGGGAAACTGGGAAGAGGAGAGACTCGTTCTGCACAAGCAGAGCAGTTCAAAGTCTGATGCTTCACTCTCTATAATGAAGATTGAGAAGGGCTATGTCTGCATTGCATAAATACAGCTGAGAGAAATATCGGAAAGGAAGAACTTGCTAAGCTGAAAATAAATGTCGCAAGAAAAATGACTGCTGTGAATATACTTAGACGGAGAAATACAAGAAAGTTTCTAATCATGGGATCAATGGGGTTCTGGAACAACCTTTCATAGGTTTAACACGGACAAAGCCACCGGAAAATTTTAAGGTTGAGCATTCCTAGTCAGCAAGAGAAATCAAATCATATCATGTAGATATCTGCATCCAGGAGACTGGACTCACTGAAAAAATCTTTCATGGTCTTAGGCTCCTCCAAAATTTGCATCTATTAATTCCTATGTCGTAAAACAAATTATTTGTCTTCAGAAGAAAGGAGGAATAAGTCACATCCTTGAGAAAGTCTGCATCACTGCCATCTAGCCAGGTCTGATGGCAAAGTTGTAATCATATTTCAAAATAATTTGCTTCATGAATGTCCTAATTTCTATTTAGCTGTTTATCCTGTTCTGGAAGATATGAATTATACTATGTTGGAAGAAAAAATATGTAGGAATAGACAACTTGTTTAATAGCAAAATTCCTGTAAAGTGTCCAGTCTTTTCTTGTTGTTTTCGCTTCCTTATGTATTTTGCTCTCTAGCTACTCTATGATTCATATTCCATAATGCAATTTTGGCCACTTTCCTTCCCTCTGAATTGATGCTTCTTTCCAGTGCTGTTAGCTAGCGTGTTATTCAAATTCAAAATGTTATTATATTTCTCCTCTCTCTCTCTGAGGAAACTCGGTTTACAAACTTCCTGCTTCCCCCGCTCCAGTATCACAATTTTTACACCTTAATAATGTTAGATTTATTTATACACATACACTCATATATACGAATAGTCTGTTCCTTTGTTTCTAATGTAGATATTTCTACTTTTCTTCATCCCTCACACAATTGCTTTCTGCTATTTTATGCACGTCAGAGTCCCCTCATACTTCAACTACTACAAAGCACTTTCAAATCATTATATGGCCAGCTTTTAAAAGCTATTTTAGTAAATTAACATAGCTCAAATGGCTGGAAATGCAAGACAGGATTATAAATCAGATGACAAAGTATGTTTCTGTGCTAAAAAGGACAGCTTTTACAGGCCTTGGTCCTCATAAAGGGTAGGTTCCTTTTCAGGTCATTTTGAGGAAATATCTGCAGCCTGATGATTCTGAAATACTGATCTTCCAACTATGGGCAGGGCTCCTTTTAAGAACTGGAGCTGATGTAATTTATTATATGATTATGCAATTTATAAACTGACCTCAATTAGCTATCAAAAAGGGTTCTTTAAAATGAAAGAGTAGCAAGGTATATTCTCTCCATTAGCTTCACATGTCAAGGTTAAAGAGATGGGATCGATGGTGAAGAGAACAGGCGGAGACTTACGAAGAGCCCCAAGCACAATTGCACAAAGCTGTCCAGTTCCCCAGAAAGCAACTTCACACCACCTCACAGCTTGGCTCTTTCGCTGCAAAATGAACTGATGCAATTGCAACAACTGTATTAAAATCCTGCTTATGGATCTCTTCAAAGCCCTGGCTACCAACACAGGATCTGTCACGCCTCAGCCAAGTCCCAATTTCTTCAGTCTTCAGATAAAGTCCAGGGGAATTACTGAATCATGCAGTGACTGCCACAGTCACTAGCTGAGAAGCACCAGTTTCTCATCCAGCTGTCAGCTTCCTCCCTCTCTCCCTTGCCAAGGCACGGAGATGGCTGCACCCGAGGGCAGAGGCAACCCCTCAAATGAGCAGAGATTTCACTGCCAAAACATGCTTCTCTGCTTCGGAGGCTTTAGCACAAAAGTGAGGGTGAGAAGGTTTTGGCCCCTTGCCCAAGCCCAGGCGGAAGAGCAGTGGAGAGCACAACAGGTAAAAGAGCGCCAAGTCGTGCATCCCACTGGAGACTACTTACCCAAACAGAGTCAGCCAAGGGAGAGGACAAACTATTTCACAGGGATCGGTCTCCC
Source organism: Tinamus guttatus (assembly GCF_000705375.1). Next base: position 159,966 of record NW_010586460.1, on the reverse strand, counting down.
CCTGAGGAACACAACATGCAGGAGAAGCTAAAGAGAAGCTTAGATGCAGGCCCCAAAGCACTGTCATACCTAGACACAAAGCGTTTCCTTCTCTCTCAAGTTACCACTGTCAAAACATATTCACCTTTTAAGTAGAGATTATACTGCACAGCCCAGGCTCTGTGTCCCTGCTTTAGTCCAGCTTTATGAAATGTGTTCTGGATAATTTTACCAGTGTCTTCCCCCCCACCCCGAGTTGTAAATGAAATTTAAAAATATCTTCCCTGATGGATTCCTAGGAGAGCCAGTAGCAGTTCTTCCACATGGTCTCTCACTAAGGACTACTGCCCTCAAATACACTTGTTCTCTCACACTTGAGCAAATGCACATGCATGCAAATACACACACTGGAGGACGCCTGCCTGAGCTCATAAATCTGACTCACCACACGCTGATGCAGGGAATAGCAACCTCTCAACAGGAATATACTCAATAGCATTTTCCCCTATATACATATACGTGTGGGTCAAAAAACAAATTCAGATTCTGTTTCACAGAGAACTGATAAGCTACATTTGAAAAATAAAAACTGTACTACACTTAATCCACATAAGCAGCTATATTACCAAAACTGAATGCTACTAAAACATAGGTATATAATTTACCTTCAGTCTGAGCTCTACAGAAAACAAACACTGGCCTTCACAGGAGCAAGATGCTAATTATGAGATGGGAGTTATCTCCCCGCCTGCTACATTTACCATTCAAAAACCCTGTTTGCAATTTGACACTAACTGCTCACTGATGAGTGCTCACTCACCACTTGCCAGATTTTGCTAGATCCTTACTTACAGCAAAAATCATTTGGCTCCATATACTTGTTTCCTTCATTTCAGTGCAACTACTGAGGGCAGGCTCTTGCACTGCATTTTCTACCGTTAATATTTTACTACAATTTTACACAGCTGGGAGATTGAGTTATTTCAACTGCTCGGGGGCACATTTTCTCTATTTGGTAATTTTTATACAGACTTTTACAATGACAATCTAGGCAAAGTTTGCCCCTTTGTATTTAAAAGGAATAATTCCTTTGAAGATCCCACAATGTTTGCATACGACAAGAGAGATATACCGACAAATTATATTTTAATACGTTCCCACTAGAACTGTAGCCATTAAGAAATTTGGAAACACTTGGAATATAAACCCAGCAATTTCAAGCAATAAATGGAACATTGCCAGATTTAGAAACAATTCAGTAATGTCATATTTTGGAAGTAAGGTATCTTCAGTCTAGCAGCATCTTAAAGCTCATAGCTCACATTACTAAATTCATATTTCATAAAAGTTACACATACACAGATTTCTTTTTTGCTACAAAAGTGATAAATTGCAAAAGGAGACGTCACACCAAAATGTAAACAAAAGTAGAGAATATTTGTTGTAAAGTTTTACTATTTTGGCAGAATTCTAAACACTAGCTGCAATGCAAAACTCTATAGCATGAGGAAAAGTGCTTCTATGGGCCACCTACTTATACCACTTCAAATGTTAGCTATTAGGACAGTCACTCTTTGGTAAAAACAGCCTGCTTGCCTACTAAACCGTCTCCGTCAATCTGGGATTTAGTTGGTGTTCAAAATATACAAATTAAGTAAAAACTACCTAGAAGGTTATATGCAATGGCAACAATGCCAGATTCATTAGACCCTCACTAGAGCACGATGTGATACAAGGGCAAGTTGCTGGATGACGCTAGAGAGAACACAGTAGAAATATGTATATATGTAGCAATATAATGTAAAAAAACACCTACCTAGTCTCTTTTCTCCTTTAATGAGATTTTTCTCCTCTCAGGCTGTGCAAATCACCCAGGAAGCTATCTTGATGGAGGACATCCTCTGATCTTGACCAGTTTTATTCTATTTATCTTCTCTCCTCTCCGGTCTGCTCAGAAGGCATTCCACAAGAAAAATAAAAGTGAACAAAAAACTAAGGAAAACCTAAGTGGATCCTGTTATCTGACCATAAACTATAGCAATAAAAGAGAGTCTAAACTTGTTTACCTTGTGTACATGACTCACCAAAATGTGTGACCTAGGCTTTGTGAATTTAGAGATATGTGTGCAGGCTGAGTTGTGGATAACAAAAACATACACACAATTAGTCCTAAGCTGCCAGAAAGGGGTTTGAGGAATGCAAAGTGGTGAAGAGGAGGAGAAATGGAGGAGATAGATGCCCTTTTTAAGCAAGCTTTTGATGATGAACAGTAAAATATTGATTATTTATGGCCTTCTGCAAGGGAAAGCATGTTTTAAGCTTCCTGGTAAAAGCTACATTAAAGCTGAAGAAAGACATGTTGGGGCAAACTCTAGGAGCTGTTAAGCATTTTCTTACCAACCAATATAACCAAGTGAACAGCCTTATCTTTAGGCAGAGAAGCTCTTCTTCAGGTCTGAAGCAAAAGAAACATGCTTCAATCCAAGAGCAGGTTGGGAATAATTCCTTTGATGCTAATTTAACTTTGGTCATTTGCTTTTTTCCTGCTTGAGTAGGCATTTAACTCTTCATGAATTGAGATGTAAATTCTGGTGAGATTGTGTTCTGGGTTTTGTCTTGTAAATATGCTTTTCAGAGCAAAGAAGAAAAAACTGAACAAAAACTAGGCTGCAATGTTCCATCTACAAAATATTCACATAGGGTGGGATTCAGGAGGTGAGATTCAGTCACTATAATCCAAAGTTTGGTACACCACCAAAAGTCAAGATCAGGCGGAACTACCACATCACATCATGACTTTTGATAGTTACCGTACATTTTATCCCTTGTGGAAGATCAAAACATATTCCAGGATAAGTATTCCCTAAAAACACAAGAAAGTTCCCTCCTTGACCCAAGGCTTAAGACAAGACGAGGCCGACTGAGGCAATCCATCCACTTACTGCAAACATGCCTACACTGAGCCCTGTAATTATCTCTTCCGTTTTTTGCTCTAAAAACACCGGCAGAAGTGCAGGAGATGGTAACTTCTTCGCACCACTTCACGTGGTGGAGAAGGCTTCCCTGAAGGACTCTGCCTCCTTTCATCACATGCTGATGTCCCATGTGAGGTGGTGTCGCCTCTCTGAAACCAAAGCAGAAGTGTTGGTTTGCACCAGCTACATCCCAACAGCAACAACTGAATGCTACAACTTCGGAGGTGAGGGAGGGGGAATGTTTTTGCTGAGAAGGCAAACTTATTCTGACGTTGCCCTAGGCAGAGCACAGCAGATTTTGGTTTTGAAAGCCTGGAAGTTCAAAACACTGCAAGCAAACTGCAGCAGGCTAATTTTACTGACATAATTCTTAATAAGAGAGGTGAGTCTCTCAGATTGTCAAAAATATAGAAGCAAATAGAGAGAAACATGACTCGCCCCTTATTAGTTTGAAGACATTTTCTTGGAAGAAGCCTGTGCACGTGATATCCTGTAACACACAGCACTGCAATTAAGCCAGACATATTTCCCTGACAAAAAAGATCCAAAAATACAGGAGACTGTGAAAGAGAATGGAGATTTAATATTGCTGGAGAGTCTGACTGAATGAATTTCTATTATAGAGGCAGATTGAATCTCGCTATTACAAAGAAGCCCAGATTATGACAACTTGATCAGCCTAGTCTGTAATGGGATTCTTGCACGGTAGGAGGCAGTAATAGTGTTATCTGCTTCCCTTGAGATTTCATAGGGGAATATGTCACTTTTTCAGAGCTTTCTCAATTGAAGTTGCAGCAGCAAAGACTTGCCCTGCAGCCCTTGCATTTGCCTCCTACATTTTTGTGTGTGGGACCCAACAAGTGCAGCTGCAGTCTGTCTCAGATGGACACTTCTGCATAAGCAGTGTTATGCTGGAATGTACATTAAAAGAAATTTGTCTTACGGCTTTAAAACGCATTCCTTAAAAACTTCTTTTTATTACTCAGTATGCCTGTTCCAATTCAACTCCATGGCTTCCTGATACCATATCATTTTATGCTAAGATTAAAAAATAGTGCCTGTTATATTTCATCCTGCTTGTCACAGGCTTCTTGAAGAGGGATGGAAGTCCCTGCCTGGCTGGCTTTCAAGGTAGTTAATGTTACGAGCCAAACTGAAGATGATAACCCTAATAGCTAGTGATGCCATTTTAAAATTCGGTCTTTCAGGTCGATTCTTGCCTTCACAGATGCTGACTGTGCCTGCACAGCAGACCTGGCTGCTCTGCTGCTCAGCATGGGGCAGGATGTAAGGAACTGATGCTGAGGGCCCAGCAGCACAAATTATGTCTGGAGAATGGGGAAAGGCATGTTTTCCAAATTCATACTCTCTCGCCCTCCGTGGGATTGGAGGCCCCAGATGTGCATGGGACTTGTTGTTACCCCATGGCTAATGCAGCTCTGTCACTGAGCTGGGGTCTCCTGAGGCGCAGGGACTATTCCTGCCCCCAGGCTGGGGTAGAGGCCACGGTTCAGACCTGCTGTAGTGGGACAGTGCTGGGGGGATGTCCTCCTCCCGTCCTAGGGAGCACATCAGAGATTACTGCTTTGAAAGAATGACTTCCTAAGAAAATAGAACAGTTCCTGTTGTTCCGATACAAAAAAGGGAAATCAAGACTCAGCTGAAACACAAAGGCACATTTTTAATCATACACTCAGCTCACAATGAGTTCAGTGGCACTACCTTTGATTTACAAAGACCTAGTTTTCATTGCCTCTATTATACTATTGGAATATTTTAATGGAGAGGGAATGTGGAAGAGGAAAACCACATCTCTCTTACAATTACATCAAATTCACAGATTCTGGTGAAATATCCATCACTGCACTGTGCAATTTTCTTCTCTAAGTGAAATGTCAACCATGCTCTTTCCATTACTGACAAAAATAAATTATTAAAAATGTATGCAAACCTACTGCCCATCAAGTCAACTGGAACTTGGTCTGAGATGGGAGCACAGAATCAGGCTCATTATTTGAAAAATTCCTGTTCCAGCGATCTTTAATTGCGTATCTGTTATGCTGCAGACACTGATTTATACAGTGCTAAATTACAGAATCTAAGCCGTGCAATATATAACATGGTTTTCATTTGGAAATATAATCTGGATATAGATATCTAATTAAGTAAAATTCACTTCAATTCATTATGATGACATGTCAGGAGACATTATCCTCCCATTTGGTGGTAACAGTATATTACCAGTATAATCAGTATATTACAGCTATAAAATACGGAATTTAGCAGCAGGCTGGAAGCTTCCGTTCTCTCTTTCTTTAAAGGTAAGGGGCCATAGATGCATTTTATGATGACTTCGCCAGTATAAAAATATTTGTCAGAATGTGAACACTAACAATAACACAAAAGATGCATAAAATAAATTCATCCTAAACCTGCAGTTAAAGAAGACTGTGCAGAGTTTTAAATACCTTATACTGAAACAATAAAGCACCAAAAAATATTAGTTCCATGGAGAACTGTCCTAATTGCTCTGACCCCAAATGGTAAAACACTAGGGACACTTTAAGAACTTATGCTGTACAAACAAAACAGCCTTTGTGTTACTTAGCCAGTGCCTTCAGCGTAATCAATGATCAGTCCTACATTTTTATGTCTAGGTAATAGAAACCATTATTAAATTCAGAAAGGAGGTTGTAAACTGTTAGCAACTGCTTTCTTAATACCACAGGCAAGTGTAAGTTTGTATTGCTCTTTGTAGTTATAAAAACTTATAGTAACAACTTAATATCTGCTTAGATTACAAAAAAAAAAGCAATAAATAAGTTTAATAAATGGGAAAATGTTCTCTATCTCGTTTCAAAAACATCCAGTTAAGTGTTGCTTACAGAATGGCATATATTCATAAAAATGTAACCTAAGTGCACTACATGTGCATTAGCTTAGGAGGCTGATTAATTTATTCAACTTATATTTGTAAACATTTGAGTTTTAGAATATATGATGTGTGTATTTAATAGGTATGTTCCTCTGTGAAATCAACTATTCCTATTCCCTTTTCCTACTAAATTTTGTATCTGTTCTGTAAATGGGTTCATTTCAGTCTCTCGGGGTCATCTCATGTATGTTACTGGGTTTTCAACTTTGATACATGTTCTTCTGCTTTATAAAGCTTTTCCTGTGTGCTACTTGTATTTTGTTTACCTTCTCAGTCTGCAGCTACTAAGTCTTCATGTACAGATCCTTTGAAGGATCAGAAGTTTCAGACTGAAGCCTGTGTTCCTGTAGGTCTGTAGCTAGCATGATTTTGATGCTATTCTGCTACAAGAAAAATAACAAGTCCCCTAGTATTTTGAGTCATATGTAGAAATAACAACTGGTATGAATCTGTATAAGGTGGACTTGCAGTCCTACTCTCCAAATTCCTTAGGTTTTACAAATGAATAATAACAAAAATGTGTGAGTTCATGACAGAGATTACAAATTTAGAAATGCCTTCACGTTTTCATGTAAGCAGATTGTTATCATATGAGTAGACCAAACTGCAATCAAACAGATAAAAATGTCCATTTTCCCAGGATGGCTGCTCCTTCTGTCTGGGCGACTCCAATACAGGACTGCTCCATGGGCATGGGATATAAATAAGCTCTAGGACTCAAGAGACCATGCTTCTCTCCCTCCTCTGTGTAATGGATGATGAAGGGAGGGACAGAAACTGCCTAGAATAATACGAAATCTTCTTAATCATCCTTAGAAAAAGCAGGGAGGGACAGAAACTGCCTAGAATAATATGAAATCTTCTTAATCATCCTTAGAAAAGGCAGGGTATTGTCCTGGCCTAGGACAATAGACAGCTAGCCATAGTTGGTGGTTTTCCTCACTCTCATGACTTGGTCCAGACACCTAATGTGTATGTAATTTAAGGAGAAGACCATCCTCATCTTTTGTTTTGCATGTGGGTGACTTAGTGAGTTAGTAATATCAATGTACCTGCCTTTATACCAGGGGAAGCAATGAACATATTGGATCATTCTCTGACCCGAATCTCACAGATAACATGTTTCTGTGTTGGTATGAGCAATTGCAGTTTATATATAGAGAGTCTATACATATGGCACTAAGAAACAAGGCACCTCTAATTCATAAAGAATATTGACTTGTATAACATTATGTATAACATTAATTTAGGTATCCTATCTCATGCATTAATTTAAGTATCTGTCTCTGGGGGCAATTAAACTTGTTCATGTAAGTATATGAAGAATAAGTGTCAGATTGGACATCATCATGGTAATACAACCTGCTTTCAGAAAAGCTTTTTATCCGAAAGTTTTCATATACCTTAGAGGATATCCATACTTACAAACAAGAAAGCATAATCAGCAGAAGTGAATTAACTTTCCAAGGTCCTTCCTAGGCCAGAAACAGATTTGGGAATCAAAGTCCTATTTGCTTAAACAAACGACAGCTCAAGTGACTGGTCCAAAAAAATTCTTCCAGAATGAGGAAGAGCTAACGAGAATGAATTACGCAACGCCCTTCAGTGTTCAATACCCTATTCAAACCTCTTCCCAAAAGAAGGGGCCTGCTCTAATCAGTTTTGCTCCTAGCTACATGCACTAACTCTTTAATGAGCATTTTCCATGATGCAGGACAGCACAGATGACTACAGCTGAAAAGAGACCAAAGTCAGGACATGCTATTCAGCCTCCTACACCAAAAAAAAAAAAAAAAAAAAAAAACCCAAAAAAACTATTATCAAAATTAAATGAGTCAGCAGAAAAACAGAGACCATACAAAATGTAAGTTGTACTCACAGAATGGGAAAGGAGTACCCCAAGAATTCATCGCAGCTGTGACAAGTCTAATGTGCAATGAAATTATGATGAATTCTAGATGACAGATTGCAAAACCTTTGAGGGTGAACATGTCCCTGTGGGCAATAGCACAGAATGAATAAGTCACAGACAAAAAAAATACGTTAATGCCTGCTCCTAAACTCTAAGAGTTGGACTTTGCCTCAGGTAGACCATGACAAGTATATGGGGTGTTACAGCATGTATTCACTTGGGCTACCTTTGTAGTATGGGTTATGCTGACTCGTGCATAGCTTGCTAATTCTAACTCCTAGAGCAGCTGAGAAGGGAGAGAAGGAAAGCAGAGAGAGGCTTAGCTGCCTCTCACTATAAAAAACAAAGCAGTCACTAAGGGATCAATTTAGTTTTCCACACAGAGATGTCAAGTGCCTCCTGAGGTATTCTAAGATACTTCACCTGCACTCTGTCTGCCACTTCAGAAGGCACAAGTCTCTTGTGGGTCCTATTTCTTTTTCTGTCAGCTCCATGTGGATGTCACGAAGAAATGAGAGGGTCTCAAAAAGCATTGCATGCTAAAACTGGCAGCAAAGCTACTACGGCAATGAACAACAAGGAAAAAGGCTTTCTGATCTATAATGTCATCCCTAGCGTGACCTTCAATCAGAGTAGCAATGGCCATCACCTTATCTTCACCCAGACATAGATGTCAGCACTACTGATTTTTAAAGCCCCGAAGTGGGGGCAGTAATGTCAGCTACACTAACTTGTGAGAGCTGCCTCAGAAAGCCTTCAATTCCATGAATGCATTTTAAAGAAATTACAGTTATTGCAAAACATCTTGCATTCTAAATGAAAGAAAAAATGAAAGAAAAAGCTGAGGCAATCTCGGTTCCACTGTATGATTAACATTAACAACTGTTTACTTTTTGATGGTGACTACTCAGAGCTATCTGCAGAGAAATCTGACCAGTAGTAATTCAGATGGACTACTGGACTCCCTGCACTTTTCTCCTTGCTAGTTCTGTGTCATGCACAGATGGAAAACAAACCACAACACTCTCAGCACTTTTAGCGCTGTTTTTGGACATATCTTCAATCTCCCTGCAAACTCACTCAGATTATCTCAGTGCTTGTCATAGTTCGGAGCTTTATTTATTTATTTATTTCCTTCCATCTGTGAAGATGAAACATTTACTTCATAAAAAAAGAACAGCATTACTTCAGATATGGGACCCTTCCTCACACCTCTAGACCTTCTGCCTTGATCAAGCTCTGGAAAAGTAGTAATTAGAATTAAGTGGAGTGTAGGGCAACATACTATCAGGAGGTTCTGGAAGGTGATCCTTCCCCTCTACTCAGCCCTGGTGAGGCCACATCTGGATTGCTGGGTCTAGCAGTAGGCTGTGCAGTATGAGATATAGACATGCCGAAGCAAGTCCAGAGAAGGGCCGCAAAGATGATATGGGACTGGAGCATCTCATATGAGGAGAGGCTAGGAGAACAGGGACTTTTCAGCCTGGAAAAGAAAAAGCTTGTAGGTGATCTTATCAATGTTTATAAATATCTGATAGGAAGGTGTAAATATGATGGAACCAGATTCTTATCAGTGGTGTCCCATGACAGGACAAGAGGCAACAGGCACAAACTGACACGTACAAAATTCTACTTCAGTAGAGGTGTTGGACCAGATGATTTCTAGAAGTTCTTCCCAACTGTAATTTGTAGAAGTCAATATCCTGTGATTTGTAGGAGCCAATCAGCTCCCAAAAATGACTTGTAAAAAAAAGAAGATTGAAATTCTTCATTAGCAGAGCTGAATCCAAAACGAAAGACCATATATTCAAATGCTCTCATGCTACATGTGCTTTAACCATCTCTCATCTACAAGGGTTTCAGAAATGACAGTCTTCCTGATAGCTTCTCCCTGCCAGGAGTGTTTTTGAGTATCCAGCTTAGGAAAATTTGGAGGATAGCCAAAGTATTCCCTCTCCTAAACTCCAAATGATCTATTTCTAGAAAATATTAGAAGGGCAAAAAAAAAAATCTAACGCTGCAGAATAAGCCAGACTAAGTGACTTACCAATGTTTCTGGTGATTTTTCTTAACATTTTAGTTTTGTTGTTCACTTGCACCATGGGAAAAAGAAAAAACAAACAATACCCCTTTCCCTTCCTCCCCTCGCCAAAAAAACACATCGTGATCCTTCTAATTTCTTATGCTTCCCTCACTTTTCCCAAAATAGTTTTAATCTTTGAGACTTTTTTGTTATTGTCTGTAAAGTAATACAAATTAGATTAGGTCATGATCACTATCACTAATGAAAATATTCATTTTTAGATCTGGTTAGTTTTACCTGCATCAATTAGAGAATCTGATGGGCAATATCTATAATATTTAAGACCTCAATTTTGCAAAGGCATATGCACACACTTAATATTAAGCATGTAAACAATAGCACTAATATTTATAGGATAAGACACATATATAATGTTATATGTGTGCCTGCACCTACATATGAAACTTCACAACTCATAACCAGTGAAACATGTTTGGGCTAGGAAACAGTTATTAATATCTAAAATATTATCCTCATGAATAAATGTATTAGTTTTCTGTTCCCTGTAGTATATTTTTAAGTAGCTCTATTTTTTAGTGAAACTACTGCCATACAGCTCTAAGACTGCTGCTTTTTGTGTCTTAAAAAAAAAAACCTCCCACATTACATTTTTCGTTATATTCATAACTATCAGCAGAAGACATCTGTCTGATGTTTTTTATGGGCTTTGAATGCTGGATTTCTTTACTGACAAAATATTCACACTGAATGATTTTTCTTTATCACATCTTTAGACAATACATATTTCATAAAAGAACCCAAAAAGACTAAGTGGCATGACACCTCTAAAGCCTTGGAGGAGCTAAGGATTCATATTGCAGCATAATGGGGAAAAGAGGAAAGTCACACCATCTCTTCATTTTTCTTGCTAATAATTACACAGAAAGTGAAGGTTAGGAAAGGTACCTTCCATAACATGGAAAACATTCTGTGTCACCACAGAGTTTTAATAGGCAACTCATGTCTATTAATAAGGGCACATCTGTTCCAAAGGCTTGCATTATGCAGGTGCCAGTTCCTCTTGTGCTTTTTGATTATACAGTAGATAATTAGTTAGACATGATTATTTGCAACCCCCATTTGGATCACTTATCACATTATCAAAGGCTTTAGTTTCTGATTATGTAATATGAAACAAAAGCTTAGTTTTGCACGTGCATTACTGAAGTCTATACCTGTTAAATGGACTCAGACACTAAATGTTCTTTTATTTAGAACAAACACCACAGAGGTATTGCCACTGTGGAAAGGGGAAGTAATTTTCTTTAACATCTCTGTGATAGAAAACCACAGCTGTTCATATCCTTCCTCCTAATAACCATATTCAATTTAAACAATACTTGGCCACCTAATTCGAGTTTAAAATACAGCCTTTCCAAACTCTAGTAGAAGATTTAAACCCCTAGACATTAAAGACCACAACTTCTTTTCATGAAGCACAAATTGAACTATCCTTTCTAATTTGACAATTCATGTATCTATTTTTTTATTCTCACTTTTTCTCCCTCAGTCTAAACTAAATTCATAGCCTATCTCTTAGACTTCCATAGCAGAGGTGCAGTTGTTAGCTCATGCTCAGGATAGCTAAAACATAAGTACTGTTCTGCCTGTCTCTACTACCAGCATGAGTAACAGCATGATGCCTGCTATGCTGTCACACTTGTTGGAATCTCCTTTTTCATCAGGACCTTTCTCTAAATCTGAAACCCCAAACTTTACACATTTTATTTGCATGAAAGTATAAAAAAGGCATATGATTAGTAATATGATTCATCAACAATGTGCAATCCTGGGAACTTTCCCTTTTGCATCTTGACTCCTTAATACTGCTCTGATCAACTTGAGAAATGCAGTCCTTCCTGACTCACCTTGAGTGCTGTTGCAAAGATCATTATATAGGATTTTTACTTGTTATCATAATCTAAATCCTCCCATTGTCTCCCATTCTTCATTACTTGCTAATCTCCCAGACCTTCCTGATTCTGTGCATCACCTATAAAGTTATGTTAATCTCAATGGCCACTTGCTCAAAATAACATCCTTGTGCATCACTGGTAGTACCCCTAAAATTCGATGCCTTGTGAAGTCATTTGCATTGATGACAGGGATCGAAAGGAAGCAAGACTATATCCAAGAGGTGAGGACATTTAAGTCAGAGCAGGGCAAGTTCTTACTCGGGTCTCTGATGACATTAGTTCTACTTTATGCCTCTTTTTGTCTAACAGAAAATGCATAAGCTGTTGAGGCCAAATACTAGTTTTATCATCACTTCATCCTCTAGCTATACTGGAGCAGGCAAGAAGCTAGGAAGAGCTGCTGGGATTTGCTCATGGACTTTTAATGTGCTGTAGGGCTGCTCTGAGCACATTTACGAGATAAAGACAGGGCTTTCAAGATTTTTTTTCTTTTTTTTTTCTTTTCTTTTCTTTTTTTTTTCTTTTTTTTGAACCCTTTCATATCAAGGGTGTGGCAGAGAAACTGTCTAACTACTCAGATCAGCATTTTTTACATGTATGTGGAAGACTTCATTTAGGTTTCTAAAGACCTGGGCTGTTGCTAGTGTGCACTGAAATCCACATCACTTTTATTTTTGAATTGGAACTTTAAATTCTACCCTAGCCAAGCATTTTCATAGTATTTTTGACATTCCATTCAAAAGGGATAAAAACATTTCTAAAAACAATAGCTAATATGACCTGTTACCACAATTTGGAGCCAGGTCTGGCTCCTCAGTTCTTAAAATCTAAAAGCCCTGGTAGTTAGCCAGCAGCTGTTGAAGGCAAATGCTCATTCCTATTCTTGCTGCTTCCAGATTTTCTGATTCTCTCTTTTCCCTCATATCAAACATTACCTGCCCATAGGCTCCACCTTTCATTGGTTGCTTCCATCAAATCTCTCATAACCAAATTCAGTTACCCCCTAACTTAAATTAGCCCCCTACTATTTTTTTCTTGGTGGCACCTCACATTTCAGAGGCCCCCATGAATATGTTTCTCATGAAACAAACTATGGCAGGACTTTACTTACAGCACTTACAATCTAGGCAGTTCCCATGGTGGTTTTTATTCGGGCCACATGGTTACAACCACCAATGTCAATTAATCTTTTAGGGACAATAAGATTCAAAGTCAAAATTAATTTCCTCCTTAATATCCTTCATGGATTCAAGTAGATAAATCTTATTTCTACCATGCATTTCAAAGTACAAGCAAAATGGTGAGAAAAGCAGAGGAGCTGTATAAGTAACTAGGCACATTATCCTGTCTGAAAGGCAGACTGGAAAAGATTGAAGCACTTGATTAATAGCTGTAGCTCAGAATATGATGAGCATAGTGTCTGGAATAATTAAGCAACAACAGGCAGCACAGTGACAAGAATAAATGGATAAAATTGCGAAGTTGACTTGCAGGCAAAATTCTACATTTTATGCAACTTCTTCCTTCCTATCCGCAGCTCCTTACAGTTCTTTGCAAAGCCCCAGGTTTCTTTATCAAACTTTCTGCCATAATTTATTATTGTTATACTGACAGAGTAAATTCCGCCACATGCTAGTCATGTCTATGAGTTCAATTAAAATGACAAGAATGACATGCATGGGTAACTTTTGTGCAAAGGGGAAGAGAGAGGCAGCTCTTAAATGAAATTTAATTCTGATACCACTGCTGCACCAAGGTGTTTCTGAAAGTACTGAACTGTGCTCCTGAGTTTCCTTCCCTGGAGAGAGCGAAAAAAAAAGCTATAGTGGGGTTTGATTAACTCTGTGCATTTTTATTGACCTTGTTAACAGTATCAGCTGATGGATTTCTAGATCAATTTGCATGCAAATGTAAAAGGAGAGGGGTTATGCTAGAGCATTAGGCTATTCACCTCTCTAGACTGCTCCTTGTCTTACCACATCCCATCTCCCTGCAAACAAGAGCACTGAATGGACAAGGTGCACACGCCAGCATTGCCATCCTCTTTTAGCTGACCATTTGTCAGGACCCCGCAACAAAAGGTTTCACACGCCACAGCTTTTTGAGCCAGACTCATCAAAGACTTCTCATAAAGAAGAATTGGCATTCTTGGCAGCATGCATACAGTCCTTTTGAGGATCCTTCTGCATTAAATGGGATTATTCTATATCCTCAGGAGAAACGACTCACTATTTGCTGGTGAGAAAAATGAAGTCGAGTTTTTTAAGGAGCATAAGAAAGCTATAAGATACTTTGTAAAAGCACATAGAGAAATAAGAGGTGGGTACATAAAAATCAAAAATTCATTCAGGGTTAAATGCTAACTAGCATTATGCATATTGCTGTGATTCATATGACTTTGTAAATATAGGACATTAGGACATATCTATAACTCAGTTTCATTGCTGTGACTTCACTTACATTAACAGAGAGGTAATAAAAGCAAATAATGGGAATAGACTAGGACAGGTAGAACTGAGAAGGAAAAAATGAGGTCCCTGATGCCTTATTGATTTGTTTCTTGAAAATAGGAGGAGTGTACATACTGGCTACATTAGCAAAGCTTTTACCATCTGGACCAGTGACAAATATCTACTGACTTTTGAAAGCTGACAGTAATACAGTATCTGCATGATGCTGGTGTTCACACAGACACAAAAACAGAGTACAACAACATGATTCCATGCACTTGATCTTAAAGGCAATGTAAATATTCATAGGTAGTATTTATGTAAGGATACAACTCCAAAAATGAAGCTAGTTGAGAAGGCAAGGGATCTTACAAAGCTTTCCTCCTGCCAGTAGTATCAATCAGTAGATCAGTATATATTAAATAGATTATGTTAGGATATACAGTGTTTATTAATATGTTGATCAGTCATGATAGAATCATAGAATAGAATCATAGAATGCTTAGGGTTGGAAGGGACCTCTAGAGATCATCTAGTCCAACCCCCCTGCATACGCAGGGACACCTAGAACACGTGGCACAGGACTGCATCCAAGCGGGTTTTGAAGATCTCCAGAGAAGGAGACTCAGAGATAAAAGTCCAAAGGTGATGGTCACAAATCCAACAGATACACAGAAGAGAGCTACCTTCCTGGAAATGAAGGGAATGCAATCATTTCTCTGAAGTGGAATTACTCAGTTTATCGATTAATCTGTTGTTAAAATTAATTAAGCAGATTTTAGAATAAGAATTCACATTCAAATACATGGATCTAAACCAATTTGGCTGGAATGTCAACTGATAATGTCTAAAGTGTTAGGAGATCTTTAGCACTGTTAAAAAAAAAAAAAAAAAAAAAGTGTGTGTCTGAACTTCAGCACAGAAAGAAGTCAGCAACAGACCAGCTAGAAAATCCTAACAGAGATAACAGTTTTCAACATGTTCTTATTAAGTATACGTGATTTGCTATGTGCATATTTATTTACATATTCAGAAAGGAATTAAAAAAAAAGTAGAAATAGAAATGGTAACTTTTCCTTATCCTACAAAATTGTTTTGACTAGTCATATCAAAGATGTCAGGAAGATACCATCAATAGATCTATCAAAGGTAGGCAGCTGGGCAGTGAAACGGCAGATGAAATTCACTGGTGAGAAAATGAAGGTTAACAGCAAATACCCAAGAAAAATCAGACAATCTCATCATATTGATATGATATGAATGAACTGCAAATATATTAATAACAACACACATAATTCTATTCTTCTATCTTGAATATCATGTCCAATAATATTCTTCTTTAAAACAAATGTAATGTGCAAGAGAAGGATACGGAATGATCAAGGAGGTGGATTTTACACATGGAAAGACTAAAAATATCTTCTGATTTATAGCAAAGTTCTGCTAATAGTATGACAAGAAGAAAGCACAAAAAATCCCCACCTCTTCTAGTGCTTCCACTCTGAAGTCCTTCCTAACTAGAAAGTGAACAGTTAAATGAATTAACAAAAACATTAACTATTTTTCCTCAATCTTCAGCAACAATTCCTTTTTGTTTTATTTCTTATTGCATTTTAACTCATCCTAATTAAACTAATGCTCCTGTCTCCATGAGGAGTGCAATTGTATCTGCTGGCTATTGCAGTCTTCCAGAAACAACAATACCAAACTTAGGACTCAAATTTCTCAAATGAATAAGAGCCTGCAAAATTACTTTTATCAGATGGATTAAAACCTACAAAGTCACCTACTAACTTAAGAGATGATGATAAATAAACTACAAGACACCGTCAAACAATGGCACTGGAAAAAGCTTAATGGAGTAAGATCATTAGTCTGGCATCTTCAAATCAACATGACAAGAGAAAAAGAGGTTTGTCATCCCCAGAGCTGTGTCTTGTCAGCATTGATCTGGATTTATGGGCCAGCAAAATAATCCTTCATGGTATATGTCCTGTTGCTCACCATTACTGCATCTTCAAGGAGGCTGCTTTGTTGTGTGCTCTTCATGTCATGCTTAGCTGAAGTATAATTGACTTGAAGACCACTTGTACTTACAGTTCTTTCAGATACAAACTAATGGATGCTGGTAAAGTTGTATGTCCATTAAGCAGAGCATTAGTTTTGATGGCATTCATTTATCTACCAGAGATACTTTATATATCATAGCTTTCTGAAGGCTTGTTTACTAAGAGATCATGCTGGAAGGATATTGCTTCTGTCAATGAATTTTACATCTTACACATAAAAATTGAAAAATGAGAACTTATACCAGCTGCCTCTTAGTTGACATGCAATGGTCATAAACCAATGACTTTGCTAGTCTGCTTTCATAATTGAGCATGCTTCCAAAAAATCTTGGGTTTGTTTCCCTTCTAATCAGAAAAATTAACAGACACTCCTCCCCACTCCCCATTCCCAGTATAAGGAGGAAATTAAGACTTACACATAACTCACAGGGCACATGTCTTGAAAACAAACTTAAAAAGGTCTGATGTGATTTAGTGTTTGTGGATTTTTTTCTGGGTAGGATGAAAAATATCTAGGTTTTCAGATGATAAATTTACCAATCAGTCCTCAAAACTATGCTTAATCAATACTTGATTATTATTAAGCAATAACTGATCTTGAAACTCAGAATACTTTTGATTACATAAAAAGACTATATATGCATTGAACCAGAATAGACACAAGAAATAGATAAAAGAAGAAGAGAACAATTCTATAATTTGTCAGGAGAAACAACTGAGGAACATATTTTCCAGCCTTTCTCCAGATACTTATTTCCTATTTAAATTCACATTTAAAGCCAACCCTCAAATTCAGATAGAGGTAGAAAGGATGGAGACCATCACATTCCCCATTAGTATTCAGAGCAATAGATTACTCAGGGTCTTGTTATCATCATCTTCAGGGGGACTTCACTCACTCAGAAAATCCTACTTGATCAGATCTCACAGAAAAGATTTATAAAGCAATCTCAGTCTTCAGAATCCTGCTAGGGTTAAGGCATCAGGACAGGCATTGATCAATCTGGCATTTATCGGTGCTTCTGCAGGATGTTGGGTGCCTCAGGGACAGCCACGCTGCAACCTTAAGTGATGATTGTACCATTGTAGGCATCTAATTTGACAGGCAGGCTGAAGTCTCCAGGCCAGATGCTCAAGAACATTTAGTCACAATGCAATGAATGGGACTGTTCCCTAATAATACTTTGTTTGTACTTAAAATTTTACCAAAATTCAACCCACTGGCCTGGAATTTTCTATATTACTTGTGCACTGCAGAGTGCTTTCTTACCTTTTACAGCATTAGCAGTTCTGAGAAATGGGAGAAAACATTTTGTCCATGGTTTTTTTTTAAAAAAAAAAAGTTAAAAAAAAAAAAAACAAAAAACTCACTTTTTTCAGTGAGATGTCCCAGCACGTAAGCAATTTGGTGAATTGACCTCAAAGCATTTGCTCACACACTTAAATCTAGCATTCTCTGACTGTGGAGAGCTCTGCTTTCTAACACTAAGTATCTTTTATTATTATTTTTTTTGCAAGTAACATTTTGCCACAAAATTATTATGGCTTCTACATAAGCCAAATCATTATGATTCCTACTCGCACATGCTATCCACTTCTAGTCACTACAGCTGTACAAGAAAAAAAAAGGTGGGGGGCAAAAGAAGCAGCACTTTATTTCTTCTCATTGCATAAAACTTCCGAGAGAATTTCCCATTAAAGTTTTGAAAAATATCAACAAGCATTTCCACATCTGTTTCACTAATATCTTCATATCTTTTGCACTATGCAAAGATATGCTGGACCAAAGGATTAAACCGTAAAGCATTTAACACTAACCATTTGAACAGGAACAATCTGTACATTACTTATGCTGTCCAGTGCTAATTATTTTTACTAATATTATTGGCTGATACAGTTATCTTGAAAATCATTTCTAAATGAGACTCTCCCTCTCTATAGATTATCTTCTATTTACAGATCAAGTAAGATTTCACTTATAAAATCCATGCTTGAACTACATGCAGATGTCTTTCCTATCTACATACAAAATCACTAGGAAGATCAATCTCTAGAAATATCTCCATCCATGCTGTCAAATAACAACCTCTTGCACTTTGACTTCAAATACATCACAAGCCCCAGTTACTTTACTAAATACTCATCATGTTTATTGAGATTGACTACCACAATGAATTTAGTCAGGAAAAGTACATTTTACACAGGCTTATATGGCACTGAGCATTTATGGCAGATGTTTTCAAATGAAGTGATATATTTTATGCTGTGTAATGCCATCACATACATTCAATAATACCTTACTGTCATTCTTCACAGCTAGCAATCAGATAGAGACAAATACACCTGGTACTGAGGCAATACTATTTAATATAACAAATTTACTATATTTGTTTTATTTTACAAAGTCATGGATTATCCCTATGTTTCAGGGATTTAGGTCTGATATCACTCTGATGACAGAGGAAAATGAAATGGTTTAGGTATTCAGAATCCTTATTTCTCCCAAGTCTACACTGAAAGAGCTCCCAGGAATATAAAAAATGACTCATTTTCAGCAACAATTTTGTGCCCTGCAAAGATGATGTTGATATATAAAACTGATCTAAAACATAATGAAATTCAGAACCTAGATATTTTAAATCCTAAAGCTACTTTGCCTGCATCAACCAAACACCAGCCTTTGCACGAAACCTGCACTCCCGAGTCTCTGGATGGGCCCTACATCCAGATGTGTGTTTAGAAGTGGTGTTACAGGCACAGAAATTAATGCTACAATAAACTTCATCTCAGCCTCCTGCTATATTGGTAGCTCTGCTAACCTGCCATCATGCCTTGCTACTCCTGTGAGCAGCACAGATGTAACATGGTGTATCAGGGGTAGAAAAGGCTGCGTAACACCTTCCAGCACCCAAGGCACCTATGGGACATCAGCTGGGTCAGACAGCAGGGATATAGGGCTCTTTTCACCATTACTGTGCCAGGTCACTTAAACTCTTAATTTTGCAGCCATAAATACATATACATGCACATCTGTGTATGCTTTTGTATGCATGTACATATACAAAAATCACCCAACACGTAAGATGCTTTCATTCATACGTGTTTGCAAACTGGAGCCATTATGGATTTCCTCAGGACAAACATTAGAGTGGTCCTACGCTTAAGGAAATTGTTTGGCTATAATTTATGCTCATTTTGAGTTACTGGCAGTGGAATTGGCAAACAGATTAGCGAGTTTAGCTATTATCTCCAGATGAAAAGCTGGAGACCTAGAAGGGTCTCAGACTGTTCGACATCCAGCAAGTACCCCGTGGTATATTCTTGCACGAGCAGTACTGATTTACATCTGCTCTGAGGCCAAGAAGAGTTCTACCACTTCTATGAGCTCAAGTCCAATGCTACAGTCTTTTGAAAATGCTGTGTTAAATAAATATGCAAATGATTGCAGTAATTTTTAATGACCATATTAAAATATCCTAAAAGGTAACTGCTCATCTTGTTTGTTTTTTTTTCCTTTTAGCTCTTAGAGCTTTGTTATGACTTGCCTAATGCATGCAATTGCTGTTTTTCCAGGTAGCTCCTCATAAACATTGCAAAATATTAATGAAGGTGTAAAGAGAGCAAAAAGGCACACAACACCAACAGTCATCACATATTTAATTCACTGCTTTGTTCATTCCTTCTCCATTACAAATGTACTAAATGACAATATAATTATAACCTAAAGCTGTTAGTAATTATATGCAAAGTGCTATAATCGCAATGAAACTCTAATGGTGAAAGAGACAGAGGGAAGCCAGAGTTAAAATACCCATTACTCACTCGTACTTCTGGGTATCCCCTAAAATTATTTGATCCTGATGGGTTACCTAAACTGAGAATTACCTGAAAAAAAAACAGGTCAGGTGTAGAGAAAACAAATTAATTACCAGGAAATTGCTTGTTGGTGTTGAGCCAAGTATTAGCTCATCAGCATTCACATTCTGTTGGAAGACAAGGAAGGAAAAGAGCTGGAAGCAGAGAGCACAGCAAAAGGAAAACATCTTACTGGAAACTTTTCTCGTGCTTGGCTCCCTCTTCCCTCTGACGCGGAACTAAATAAATGCCTGATGTCTTGCTTCCTTTTGCATTGGGCATAATCCTACCAGCAATCAAACCCGGTCCAAAGTCTAAGAGCTGCAATAAATAGGAAGCTACATGTCCCCCCTGCTTAGCTAAACTGATTGTTTTAGAAAGGAGGGCTAGAAAGGAGTTTGTGCAATTTCTCAAGGGAATGTTTGATTTGTGCTTATTCCACATTTGTCGGAATCAGAAAGATAAAGTCATACAGTTATTGCTGTA
The DNA here is from genome assembly GCF_000705375.1 of Tinamus guttatus. Next base: position 139,306 of record NW_010586460.1, on the reverse strand, counting down.
TTTTCACATCAGTAATACACAACAGTGAGCTCTAGAGACAAAACTTAATTGAGATAAAGCACATTAAAAAAAATGAATTACATGACAGGTTGTATTGGCAGCTCATGAGAGTGAAATGAAATCCCTATTTACTCCATCTAGAATATGCCTGGTAAGCTACAAGCTAAGCTTATAGAAATAGAGTCAGAAAGTTATCAGCTCCTGCTACTTCACCAGCTCTTGCCGACACGCTGCCAGGCTTGAATTTCCACTTAAAACACATTTAAAAGAATGGGAAAAAATAGCATGCACAACGAGAGAAGAGAGCAAACAGCAGCATGCAGATCAAAGATTTTCTTGTGACCTGTCTCTGCCATTTCTGACCTAGCTTCTGCTCTGCCTGAATTATTTTACTCAAGGAATTAATACCATCCTAACAATTATAATGAGTCCCTATATACAGTTATTACTTTGCTTTTTGTTAGCACAGCACTTAGCACCATACAGTTCTTAATACTGATGCTCCAAACTCAACATGTGGTTCAGATAAATGCAGGTGCGCATTCATTTCTTGGTAGCCTTTCCCCAACCCATGGCCACCAGACAAAATGCTGGAATACAACCAGCTTTCAGGCATCAGACCACTGAGAGTGGAGAAAAAGCATCGTTATTGCTTCAGATTATACAAACTACCCAGAAAGCAAGGAACTTGAAAAGTGGGTTTTGCAAAATCTGGGATCTCAAACTCATATATGATTTTCAACTAAAACCAATTTTCTGCCTTTTAATGGCCAAATATTGATTTGTTTGCCTATATGCTCATTTTGTATGGGTACGTGGGGTAAAGGAAAAGCACTGAAATATGTGACTGCAAGTGCAAAGTGGTTGTAAAACACTATCAGATCAAAATGGCTGTGACAGATACCTGCGCTGGGCTTATTATGTCTGGATAAATTATTATATATCATTGATAGATGCTTAGATGGGAAAACACAATTACAATCACCAGCTCTTACTTCCTACTTCATTTTACATGTAGATTTGTATCCACTATATTTAGGTGCTCAAGGAAATATTTTCATAAACAACAGATCATACAAAAATGCAAATAGAGGACAAAAATATTTTAAGTAAATAGTCTGGGCACCTGCACCAAAATTTATGCACACAAATGAAAGGTTTGCTCTTGAATATGTACTTGAAGTAGCTTGACTGTTCTGAAACAGGATATGATCTTATACTGTTTTTACATTTTCAAGTCTCCTGGGGTGAAGAAACGTGCTTTGCTTTGCCTGCTAACTGACTGCTTTTATGTTGAAATGACAGAACAAGATACCGAGTCCCTTCTTCATTGACGCTCACGGAGCTGTTGTAATCTGCTAACACTGCCCTTAGGGTTATACAGGTAGCTCAGACATGAGCGCTAACGTGGTTCGAGTTCCCCCACTGAGTTTGCTTGCAAAAACTGTCACCGTTGGCTCTAATTGTGGCAACGGCAGCTTTTTCATAGCTCCTGGCTGCATACCTGCTATGAGGAAACAAACTCCTTTTGCACAGGCGGCCGAGCTGCTATCACATACTCGAGCACTTAGTCCCCGTCAACCCAGGCTGCCTCTGAGCTCAGTTTCCATCGCTCCCATTATGCAGGTGAATAAGTGCAGCCAAAAAGGCTGAGTTCTACGCAGCAGGTTTCCATACAGCACAAGTGGGTCTGACAGCCAACAACCTCCCCACGGATGCAACATCCCTCTTTCAGTCACTTTCCCCCGCAATGTCCACCTTTGCCCACTTCTTGACGCCTGCCATCACTTGTTGCAATGCCCTGAGGAGATCCAGCAGGAAGCAACGTATTTGGAGAAATTATTTTCAGCTGCTACTGCTCCAAAGTCCCCGAGGGACCGGGCCATCCAGCCCCTCCGCAGAGCCGCACTAAGCCCATTTTCTGACTCCCGTGGCACTTGCTGTCACTCGGTGACATCAAACAGTTTGCAGCAAAAGGCCGAACGCAGCAAAACGCTGCTGCTCATCTGTGGCAAAATACGGAGGAAATAACCGCAGGAAAACATTGCTCTTCTGTTCTCTTCACAACGCCATGAAAATACAAAGCAAGCTCTATTAGACCCCAAAGTCTAAGCCTTTAAGTCTCAGAATAGCCAGTGCCAAACAATAACAACAAGATAAAACAGATAAACAAGATCAACAACAAGATCAACAGATCAACAGATAAACAAGAATCATCAGAGCCTTGTAACCATGTATATTCTTTAAGGGTGATGCCCTTAGTCCATTTCTCTGTGGGCAAACCTTGCTTGAGACCTGCTAGCAAATGAAGCTCACTAGCTTATTTTGTCACTCTGGGGAGTCACTCCAGGGAGTAGGTAGTTACTCTCTGCAGAGCCTGCAGAGCCTTGAAATACACAGATAAACTTAAAAACAGAAAAAGACAGAAATGCATTATTCCCACGCATACAGGGTCATTTTCCTTAATACCAGTATTACCTATTTGCAGAGCTGGAAGAGATGAAGGAATCCTGAAGAAATCAACAGCAGGGATCAAAAATAAGAGAAAGGATTCAGGAGATAGGGACTACCCCGATGGGAGGGCAACAGCGAATCTCTGAAGACCAAATCTGGATAGGAAGGAGTACAAGGAGAGTCATTTGGGGGATTAATTTTAATGCTATGGTCCTGTTCCGTGAGATATGAAGGGTAAATTTCATTGAATCTTCCAAATTTGGCACCTTCACCAGATTTACAATAGGCAAAGAAACTTGCAACAAGGCATCAGCTTGCTGTACTTCAGTTAAATAACTGGAGACATTTCTCTGCTGTTATTTTTTTTTTCCTGGCAGTACAACTTCTAATTTTCTAATACAAAATAAAACAAAATAAAATAATCCAACAACACCACCCCCCTCCCACGTACGCACAAAAACAAAAACATCAAAAAATAACTTCTATATTCTGGAAAGAAATGGAAAACTGCAATACCATATTCATTTCCATCAGCAAAGACATTATTTTTCTTTTGGACACAGTGTACAAAATTTATTCTTGCTAATCTCTCTGATTCTTCCGTATATGAAAAGAATACACGGATACAGCCTAAATGAATAAAAGGCTTTTTTTTTGGCTTAAGATGATAGTGCCTCAATTAATACAAAAAAAAAAAAAAAAAGATAATGAAGTGAGTGGAACTCCTACCTAACAATCTCCACACTGATCTATCGGGAATTCGAAATCATGGCCAGTTTCTGCAGATCCCTCTTCCAAAGAAACATTAATTACCTACAATTACAAGCCAGACTCGATGCACCTTTGTACTTATAACATCGTACCAAATGCACACCAAATAAAATTCTGCAGCCTCAACATACACTTGTAGAACTCATTTTGAAAAATATGGAAAGAAACTGGGGCAAGAGTGCTTCATTTTCAGAAGAAAAAGGAATTAAAAAAAAAAAGAACCTCCTATGGTCTGCCTAAAACATTTAATCCAAAATAAAACACTTCTCTGCAAGGATGGTCACCAGGGGTCTCTTTTTTGTGGCGCCAGCTTCACCTGGCCGCTCTCTCATGTCGGCCTCATGCTGGTGGCCTTTAGGATCATTTCCTGATGCAAAGTGAAGGAAAGAAAGAAAGAAGCTGGGCTGCACATTCAGAATGGCATTTTCCGTCTGATTAAGAATATAAGATTTTCCTTAATATGAGCGGTGCACATAGCTAAATAATTCTCTTGGTAACACTGGCTATGGGATGTCAAAAGGCATGCACTGTGCCATATTTTTCCTGCAAGTGTAGACGAATGCTAGAGATTATTTTTTATTTCAGTGCTATTCCAATCACTGAAAAAAGCATCCTCAGACCTCACCTGGCTTCCACCTTGGAGCACAACTACACCCGCTGGGTCCGTGCTCCCATTTCCCATGTTAATGGAAGGAAACATCCTGAAGGTGGTGGTGAAGATCATGGGAAAATTGCCCCTTTGCAGGAAACTCCTCACGCTGTCCTAGCAAACCTGTCCCCCGCTGCCCTGGACTCTGCGCTTGCCTCAGATCCCAGATGACACTCGCGCAGTGGCCAGATTGCCGCGAGTCTGGCAGCTGCCACCGCGTGCCGCCGGCGCTCGGCCTCGCGTCGCCTCACAGCAGGGAAGAGGGAACAGAAATGGAGCGGCGGGCGGGGGACGGCTCCGCAACGCTGAACGAGCTGAGGAAGGGCCTTTGGGGCCAGGGAAAAATAGCAAAGTGATTGACAGGAGGAAAGGTGGCCCGTTTTTCCTTGCCAAGGGATTCTATCATTGTTAAGGTTGAACTTTTACTAGACAAGTGGCATCCTTGCTTTTATGGCACATTGTTATTTCCCTTGCAATCGCTTGCCTTGCAGTAATGTTTTATCTTCTAATTGTTTCTGCAGGAATAAATAAATGCATATCAAGCATAAAAACGCAAGGCGCTAGGTCCCCAAAACCCTTTTCTGATATTCATACTGATGCAAATTCATACTATTTTGCAAATCTCATCTGAAAGAACAGATATCAAGCTGTACATTCAGCAAATTGAAAATAAACCTGTATATACATGTGGCTGATTCTTTTCCTTCAAAGAGCCAATTCTTATCACCTTAATGAAATTTTGAGCAGTGGCCTTTCTTTCAAGGCAGAATAATTAGGAATCAATTACTTTTTACATCAAAGCATTCACTACCCTGTAACCATCATGTAATTGTGAAGCAGTGACATTGTCATTTTTATGTAGTTACACTGAACTGCTGAATTACACAATCTTTTCAATGGAGTTATATTGGAAAATTGCATATGAATTTGCTCATATTAAGACCGCCAGCTTAAGAACTCAATCTGAAACAACCGATCACTTGGAATAAGCTCTAAAGAAAATACATAAAGCTTTGCAAGTACAAAGAGAGATGGAAAATGTTCCTCAATAAATCAAAATGTTATCACTGGCATCATTGAATGTAAAGTGGATACACACTAGTGAATTATTTCAATTACTCCATTTTATTGGTGACCTAAAGAAAAAGAGCAATTGAGGAAAAGGTGGTGAAAACCTAACAATATGCAGAATTTATGAACTGGCCTCAAAAACCTTTCACCAAATGTGAAAGCCTGTACCTGCGAAATCTGAAAGATGTTTAACATTAAATGGAAAAACTTCAAATCACTAATTTAGTTCACAGCGTGCCTCAGAGATTTGAGGAATTTCACATCTTTAGAATGTCTATATAAGGCTTTGAAGTCAAAGTTGAGCGAGGTTTTAATTTTTACTTGTGGCACAACAGCGGGATGTAAAACACACGTACAGCGAGGCTATAACAGCAAGTTTTCATATTTGACTGAGCCAAACAACAAACCTAGGGGCCTGGAAGAATAAAAAGGGTCTTACCCGAGCGCCCCGCAGAAGTAAATCCTTCAAAGGGGAACCCCACCTGCGTGCAGCATAAGGAGACGTGCAAATCAGAAGGGGGCTGCTGAGTTGGTGGAAGATGCTGACAGAGAGAATTTCTTAGCCTACAGGAGGCCGATAACTCTGGAAAAGTTCAAAAATGCGAGGCTGATAAATAGAAGACGAACCTGAGCAAGGCTTGCGTATTAATTGCAAAGGATTACTGAAATATCCCTCAAAATCTAATCCTCCTGCAACCTAGCTATAGAATTAAGCCTACCTAACAGAGGAATACAGAAAGAAAATCTTACTCCTTTGAAAGGAAATTATATATATTTCTTTCCCTCTGGATAAAAAACTCTTGTTTCTTTAAGGATGAACTTTCATAATCTAAATAACTATTTGAAATTTTCGCATTTGCACATATGCTGCTTTTTCCGCTGAGAGCACAAAGGTGTTCAGAAATATAATCTTTCTAGCAATGGCCCTGAAAGCTCTTCAAAATGCAGCTGGATATACCCAACCATCTTCCTCATTAGACACTGTGCATCAGTCACTCATTTTCATGAGAAAGCAAGGTTTTAAGAACACAACTTTCACTGCAATTATTCTAAAACCATCAAGGTCATTTGTGTGCATCTGTTCGCAGGTTTATCCTTTCCAGGGTCTGTCTTGGCACTGCGGAGTCACCACAAGCCCTTTGCTCTATGGAGACGGTTATTTTGGGCCTGAATCAGCTAAAGCTGAGGCAAGAGTTCAGCCCCTTTCTCATCAGAACGAGACTGTCACCATGGCTGTCTCCTACCCTGCAGGCTCCAGCAAATGTGTCGTTCACCTTGCCAAAATAAAAGCACACTTTATTCCTTAATTAGAAATGAAAGTTGGAAAATAAGAGCTAATTACAAAGAAACTCATTTAGTTGGGACATTATGAACAGGGCTGATGGGGAGAATGACGATTTAATTAGAGTTTGAAATATTACCCAGAAAGTGCAGATCTGATTTTTTTTTTCTTTTAAGGTTTTCTCCCTGCGTTACTTGAGGAAATTTTTGGTCCTTCAACGTCAGAATGAGATCTACAGAAATGTAGAGAAACATTCTCTACATTTTTCTACTGCCCATGCATCTCATGAACAAGATGACAACTGAATTGTTATGTTACCTTATTAAAGCATTTTATTTGGATTTGTTGTCCCTTTCAACCTTGCACAGTCTAGATGAACTTAGATCTCAAGTATTTTTTTTC
>NW_010586460.1:103248-132645 GCF_000705375.1 Tinamus guttatus | reverse complement strand
CTCCACCTATCAGTTTATGAGGGCTCCGTCTCAATATACAAACCAAAAAAACTTCAGAAGCTGTCTGCCTAAGGCCAAGGATGCAATACATTAATACAAGTATGACACCAGAAGTTCCATAGCAAATTATGCCTTAGCCGGATCTGAAGAGGTATCCATCATACATACCAAGGTTTCTGAGATGCTCAGTGTGTTCCATCTCTTGATACATGTTTTTGGAACTTATTTTGAAATTCATTAATGCTACAACGGGGCAGGTCAATGAGTAAACTGGGCATTAAATAGTCTGCTCTGAACTAGTTAATGGCTGAATTCAAAAATGATACTGTTTCCATGGGCAAGATGTCCAATAATACTGTTAACTTGCTTAAAAAGTCATTAAAGAACAGTACAACTAGGCAGTTCCTGAATGAAAATCCTTGTCATTTTCAGTGCATTTCAGTGCAGGCCTGGAAATACTAGTACTTTTACCATTCTCCAATTAGTTTGATACAGGCAGGCAAAAGCAAAATCAGGCCTAACACAGTGCAATGTAGCTTGGCATAGAAGAGAACTCACAATTTTTTATAGGCTAACAACTCATCTTTTCATGACTTTCACCTTTCATGTTGAAATCTTGAAGAACTTTGTAAAAAAAAAAAAAATCATTACTGCAACTTCAGATCTCTGGGAGATACCACAGGAGAGAATTATTTCTATTTTACAGGTGGCTAAATTGAAGAACAGAGAAGCCATGACTCATCCAAGGCTGAAAAGAAACTCCTATATTGACTTTCACCCCTTGGCTTTAACTGACAAAGTGTGCTCTCTCCCTTATGTCCCAGAGTAAATCAGAGCAGCTTTTTCATTAAGTTTCAGACACGTTTCATCCACACTGTTGTCTGCTGGTCATGGAAAACATAATGAAAAGGAAACCAGGCTTGCATATGTACCAAAGTCACCTCAAATTTTCTGTTTGGTTCTTATACTTGTGAAAGGTATATTGTCAAAAAGATTTTTTTTTTTCTTTTTTAATTACCCAAGAGCGCTTTTCTATAATACAGGCTCTGGCACGGGTATTTGCAGTAAAAATTACTGACAGACTCCTAGCTAGAGGCGCTCAGGACATTGCCTGCTCCCTGCATCCTGCCTAACTCACTGCTGCCTGTTACCTTCCCTTCTGCAGTGCATCCTCACTGGCACTCAAAGTCTGGGCAGAGAAACAGCACAACAGGTTGGACCTTCACGCAGCAGCCTTGCCTCTGCCAGGCTGCAGGATTTGGCAAGTCCATAGAGTTTTACCCTTTCACAAAATATTACTGCGGTATCTACAGTGTACGAGAAATGAAAACCTAGGCTTTCTTTCCACATCAAAAGTAGAGACACCAAGCATGTGACTGTGGCACGCTCATTAAACTTTTGTTTTCCTACAAGTTTGCAAACTGCTAGCCTGATTCCACCTCCTGTGCAGACAACCCAGCTGGATAGTGCTAGAAGGGCTGTTTTTACCCTGTTCTGCTGCTCTTCCTCCTGTGAAGGACAGTAAACAATACAAACACAAACCAAAAATCAAAAAAAAAAGGGGATAGAGATAGCCCAAAACAGAATTATTTGAAAGATGACAGGACTCCCACCTTACCACATTTTAAAAAGCTTTAAGCCTGTCTTATGGATAAACTATTATCTTTTGGTCTCCTTTTTGATGTTACTGTGAAGTACCTTGAGGATACTTGGTAATAAGGCACCCTGGGTTGTACTTCATTGTTCTGTATTTCTGTGTATTATTAACACCCAAAGTCAAATGAATAATGAAATCACAAGTTGAGAAATTACATTTTCTTCTTCCATTGACTGCTTATTCTGACATAAGCAACTTATTAACTGCTTTTTTTTATGGTATGGTTTTCTGGCTAGTGCAAAGGAATGCATACAGTATTTAACACTACCTTACGGCTGTCTTAAAGGGAGGGAGTTGAGGCAGAAACTTTTAGCAAAGCTGCTTGCTGGATATCAGAGTAGCTTAAGCTTTCTGCATACATGGCAAACGGCAATTTTTTAAAATGAAGCAATCTGTAAATTAGACCTTTCCAGCTCACTTCTGACTGGCAAAAGCAGCGCAATTGCCCGACAGATGCAAGTTTCCAAAGATGCGAGATGAGTAAGGCCACCTATAACAGCATTTTATGCTGCAAAACAAGTATTATGCCAAGCAGTTAGTGAAAAACATACCATGAGAACAGATTTTGGATGCTGTTCCCAAAGAACATTAAGGTTCATCTCCAACTCTAAGCTTGGTTTCTTTCATATTTTCCCTTTTCCATCACACTGTGTTATTTAAGACTAATTTATAGCTCCGGGCTTTTAGGTTTCATATAGAAATTGCCTGGATGATTTTGTTATCAAGAAAATAAATACTTTTATTGGAACCAGGATTTCATGCAGGATGTTTCATCTGTAATGCAGTTAAGAAGGTAGCTGGAAAAAAGAAACATTTGTACAAGGGGTATCTGCAAAAATATTCTCCCAAATGCTACTTGCAAAGTTAAAATAGGTCTTGCCACAAACACAGCAGAGACTTTTAGGCTAAGATGCTTCACCTACTGTCTAGCTGCAGAACAAAGATGGCCCCTGGAATATGACACCCTCAAACCCAGGAATCAGTTTAGTGGCAAAAAACATTTTTGGCCTGCATTTGGGTAAGGTATGAGAGAGGACCAAGTATTTCTGTACATCACTGACTCAAAGAGGGCATGCCCAGGCTGGATCAGCTACCAAGCAATCACTGTTAACACTAGGCAAATGTAAAGAATTAATTTATATATTGAAATCTAAATAGTAAGACCACTATGTTTAGAAAGAGATGTACAGTGATGAAAATAAAGATGCCAGGCGTTACATATATACAAAGTTAACAGGGTGCTTACACAGCCCTTACAACTGGGATCCAAACTTTTGGTAAGACATTCTAGCATTATTGGGAAAGCTGACCCAGACATATGTCCATTTTCTGCCTGAGATTACAGTCAGGACTTCACTTAATCCTTTCGTATAGGATTTCCTCTGACTTGCAAATGTGGAACTTACTTAATCTAGATAACAGATTATAACACTTCTCCCAAAAACATTCCTTCTTCTTTCCCTTTTTCACAGCAATTACACCCCACATTACAACAACCCTCAGCTGGGCTAGCTAAAACTATCACATACAGAGATGCAAACAAAACTCAGTGATAGTCCCAGAGCATAACCATAAATGAACCGCCAACTCATTACAAGGAAATTGCATAGACGACCCAGCTAGCTGGCTGATCAAATCTCGGGCTCTAAATTTCCACTACAGAAAATGTATTATCTACAAACATAGAAAGCAATAACTGTAATTTAAATGAATATATAAAGAAGAACGTCTCCTCCAGATCACTTCAAGCTCTCGCTGAAGACTAGAAAAAATCAAAATCATAAACATGAGTGGCAATCCTGGACTTGGGTGACCGATTCCCATCCTCCCTTTCAGGGAACATGAGACATGAAATTGTCACTAATGTGTATACAAAGCCTTTTTTCTTCCCCTACTGCCTGTGTGCCTCAGGTGAATCAAGTGCAGTGGGATCCTTGGGACTCCGAAGTCAGCAAGGGAAAACTCAGGTATTGTCCAGCTAATAAAGAGCCTTTCCTTTCCCTTCTCCTACCTAAATCCAAAATGCAATTCCTGAAAAGGGGCAAGGGGGAAAGGTTGAAAGAGAGATAAGGTAACCAAATAGAACTTCAGATGGGTTTCTAGCCCACAAGTGCATGCCATTTGTCACGCCAGGTTCATTCAGCCATTGTAGACCTTCATAAGACACTTCCCTAATTAACTGCTAGATTCTATTTAATTAAGATCACACCTGTAATATCACATTACAGCAATCACAGCCGCCTTTGACTAGAAAATATTAGGACTGTAAGTGCTTTATTTCTTAAGTTATCGGCTCATTTTCACTACACACTGGTAATGGCTCATGGGACCACGTTCTGGATATATTTGCACTGCTGTAACCTGTAATTAGTTTAGTTTAAAAATACACTACTAAAATCAGAGTCTTTTAAACCTTTAACCCAGCACTGGGGCTATAAACATTGACAGAACAAAAATGATATGAACTTTACGCAGTAAACATTACTTTTATTGACTCCTTTATATGAGGAATGTTGTCTAGAAAGCACTCAATTCTGACGCCTCTAGAGACAGTGTATTTAATTTCCCATTAACTAGATATTTTAGAAGAATTTTACACTAGCTAAAATTGCTATACAGATATCAATAAAAATTACCAGAGCAAGAGACAGATATCTCAGGAATTCATACAAAAAAAAATGGTGCACTTTTTTCCTCAGTGAAAATGTAATTGGCCCAAGAAATCTTCAAAGTCAAAAAGTGGAGTTAGCTGCCCAATTACTGTTGAAAGCTAACAGACACCTGGCACCTTTGTTTCTCTGAAAGATTCTCTTTTAGTCAGTTATAGTTACTTCAGCAACGACAGCTTTAAGCATAGACTATACACAAAATCTAGACCTGTACTCTTATTTCTTGTTTTTCTTGACTAGCTATGTGTATTTCTCTGTGTACCTGACTGAATTCCTTCTAAAATATGATTAGCAACGCATTTCCTATTAACTCATTAGCGTTTCTGGAGCAAACAGATGGAAAATGATGCAAAATTAAAACAGCAGTCTGGATCACCACGCCATCACACTCTCTACCTGTTCAAATATTGTTGGATGTTGGGGCTGGGCAAGCCTAAGGAACGAGTTTGACCCTCACTTTTCTTACAAGCTGTAACGCCACCAAAGAATGAAATGCAGAAGCCAAACCATTGCATGCTAGCCTAGATTTCGTCTCGTTTACAGTTTAAATAGAAGGCAACAAAATTAACCTACATTGGCTGTCTTTCATATATTCTAAAGCTGGAGGTCGGTAATGTTCCTAGGTGGCCCCTCTTCAGTGGTGCTCCTGGCATATACAAAGTTACCTATGTGCTTAAGCACTATGTTAAATCAGAATCTACTTTTTCACAGTCTCATCCATGCTACTAAAGGCTAAATCACAACTTTAAGCCACAATACATGCCTGCATTGCCTGGCACAGAATTTTTGGAAAAGGAGCTTGCGCAATCTACTCATTTTATGTCTTTCAAGCACTTAAGTTTTATTTCATCACATTGCACCACACAACCCTTATTCTAGCCTGAGATGTTCTATGTGAAAAACGTCGGTGAAATATGAACCCGTTACTTCTAGTACTGAAAAACAAAATGGATTTGGCAAATCTAACAGTGGGTTAAATTTTCCTGAAATTCTGTTTTGAAGTATCTGGAATGTTTATCTATCTGGAAGTGTCAATGACACTTTCATTTAATATTATTTTTCCCCTTTATCTTCAAACTCAATTGCCAACTATTCCATTTTAAGAATTGGGAAAATTAACCATCAGAGATCAAACCAGTATGTTTTACAATATGATAAGGACTAATTTTTAATAGATTTTCCAAAACAGCCTTCTTCACTTTAAATTAGAAATTAACAAAAAACTAGCTTTCTGATTTGCAATTTTGTAGCACATTTTTTTGTTTCTTTAAAACAAATGAAATACCCCAGCATAACAATGATTGTCAAAAAGAGCTAGAGAAAGTTCCTTGAAATTCATCCTTTTCTATTTATTAAAATCTAAAGGATAAAAAAAAAACATATTCATTTTTCCAAGAACCTGCTCTATTATGCACTGAAATTTCATCAGCATTGAAATAATCATTCCAATGGGAACTTTGGCAGTCAGAAAAGACGGGCACTACTTTAATTTCGTCTTTGTTATGGAAAAAGTGTCATTAGCATTTTCCAAAGCTCAGTCAAGTTTTCAATGCTTTGATTATGAACTGAAAGGAATAGCCACCGAATTTGTACGTGGGTTCCTGTGCTCAAACACTTCCAAGATCTGCAGAAATACAATCCAAGATATGATCAGTGACATAGTGCCAGGTTTTGGAAATGCAGATATTCTGGCCCCCACAAGCAAAAATTCTGCACATGCTTCGCTGTTTGCTACACTGAGGGATTAGTTTGCATGATTCACACTGTGCAGTGCAGTAGCTTTACTGATTAGAGATATTAGATGATTAACTCCAGGGGATGACAATTTTAAGGTTGCAGTGCTTTACTGCTTACATTTTGTAAAATTATTTCATCACTGGGACAACAGTATAAGAGTATATAGAAGATCAGCAATTTAAAACTAAAAGGAAAGAGAATATTAATTGAGAAAAACAGGAGAATGAGTAGTACTACAGAGACAGGATTAATTTCAACATCTACTGTGCAAATTCTTTTATAAAAGACTATGACCTAGATATCTTAATTCTCCCAAGGTCAAATTGATCCTTGAAATCAGTTCTGCTTAGACATTCATAAAAGTACCCAAGGGTAGTTTTAAATCACACATCCATCTCCCCCAAAATTTTAGAAGTTTTTAAGTATGAGAATTTAATTCATTAGTTAATATTTGCAAGCTACTCTTAGTTCTATTTCAATACACACTTACCAAGATATATACCAAACTCTAGGATATGAAAAGCTGACTTTAAATCAGTCGAGAAAAAAAAAATCCTTCTTTTTTCAATCCCTTACTACTTAGATTAAAATTCACCTGTGGATTATTCATAATTCCTGATTCTGAATAATACAGGAGGAATAATATGTTAGCTAATGTTACAGGCTGCCCAGAGAGCTTGTGGAGTCTCCTCTGGACATCTTCAAGCCTCGCCTGGAAGCGACCCTGTGCCATGTGCTCTAGATGTCCCTGCTGGAGTAGGGGGTTGGACTAAATGATCTCTAGAGGTCCCTTCCAACATCAACCATTCTGTGGTTCTGTGATTTTTTAATCTATGGCATAGTAGGCTAGCATAAAGAGGAGTTTTGGTTTTGAGAAGCAGACAACTAAACAGAAGGGTGAAAATTACAAAAATATATGTTGAAAATCACATTTTTAATATCTTTCTGGAACAGACTGCCCAGAGAGGCTGTGGAGTCTCCTTCTCTGGAGATCTTCCAAACCCGCTTGGACGCAGTCCTGTGCCACGTGCTCTAGGTGACCCTGTGTGTGCAGGGGGGTTGGACTAGATGACCTCTAGAGGTCCCTTCTAACCTTAAGCATTCTATGATTCTATGAAAGCTGTCAGCTTCAACCTATACTACTTTGTTTTTCATGAGGAACATATTTTTTCCCTGATGGCTGTTCTCCATTTCTTACTCTCTCTCTCTTTTTAAAAAATTTTTCTCTTTCCTTTCTTTCTCTGTCTTATTTGCTGCTTTTTCTACTAGGCAGAGTATCAGAAAAGACTGATCTCTATTTAACTTTGTAAGGCAGGATGTCACAGTTTGCTTTGGCTTTGACTACTTGTCTACATGACAGATGAAAGATTATCAAGCAGTAAAACAGAAACCTATTATTATTTTAAGAGCCTTAACAGAGATGAACCAACATATTTTCATTGACGAAACCAGATACTTCATTGATCAGATGAAAAAAAAATCTTGTAGGCATATTGCAATTTCTCTCCCCACCTACAACATGTTTCCTTCTGTTTTCACTCAGTGTCTGGTTGCTATGATTAGCACACAGACCTTGACCATACCCCTCTTCCCACCAGGTTTTCCACCAGGAACTTTATCCTTGGGAAAGTTATTTTAATGCTACATTTGTTTGCAGACATCTGTACCTTGTATCAAGCAATAAATAAATAAATGAATAAATAAATGAAATAATAAAAAACCACAGGCTGCATGCCCTTTCTGGGATTTCCTTTTCATTCACCATAGCTTCAGAATCTAAATGCTCCTGGATATCTGCTACCTCATCAGTGCTTCAAATTCAGCTTCTCCTCCTGTAGCTTATACCACTGAGGGGGAAAAAAAAGGAAAAATAAAAAGAAAGGAAAAATAAATAACCTTAGGCTTAATCTGTATTCAGGCTGGAGACAAAGGAGATATCTTGCCCCTAGAGCACACCCACAATCTTCAGCTCTTCTCTATGTGAATCTGTATACTATAGCATGGATGGCATCGATATAGGTAAGACGAGCATCAGAGATCAGAGTTAGCAATCACCGAGGCGAATCCTGGCCCTACGCATCTGTCAGGTTTCTATTAAGTCAATTTTAACCTTGCCCTATTTTTCCCCTGATAACAAAAATGTAAAAGGGGGATGAATTTGGCCCATTTGAGCACATTCATGAGAATACTATTCCATCAAAAATTAGATGTTTCCTCATTTCTTTGTAATAAGTGTTTACTATGCTGAAAATTCTGAGGAGCTAACATATGGTTCATATCACATTAACAATTCAAGGCACTCAGTAGCTTCCAAAATGATCTCGCAACACCTAAACATAGTGTATTAGTGCTGAATACTAGTTTGACAGAGAAGTGGTCCTTTAAAAAAACAGAAGCATTTATTAAACACCAGAATGTCCTAGCCCTGCCATGGCTGAATCAGGAAGATCCATGAATGAACGTTTATGTTCAACTGGTGACATGCTTAAAAGCTCTTCAGAGATGTGAACATATCAGAGCAGACCCCCTCTCCTATCCTTGTGAAGGTAACTTGGTGATGAAAGGAAATTCTGGAAGAAAACCAGGGCATGCCCTGTTATGTGGTGGCACTAGGACACATTCTCTAAAGGCAGAGTACAGAGTGACAATTTTGGGGACCATTCTAGAGCTCTAATAGCTTCCTAGACTTTTCTCTTTGATGATTAAACTGCACAACAACTGTTATCAGTGAGTATCTATCTGCTGGTGACCAAGACAGGGCTTTCCTGACAACAACATTTGGAAGGAAAATCTTATTCTCTGTGATCCTAGGTTGCCTACAGTCCTCTATGCAGCAATTTCAAACAGAAGCTGACAGTGATGTCTCTCTTTTTTAGTTACTATAAATGACAGTGGCTTGTTGATGAACATCAACATGCATGTTGCATCAGATGAACATCAACATGAAGCATCAGATACATGAGAGGTGATAAATTTCAAAAGCTATTTTAGCTTTTTCTCTTTAATAAACACAGTGAAGCTTTTACTTTGCTTTCATGTCCAAGCTTGCCTGTTTGCTGAATGTACACTAGCCCAAACAGAAACAGAAAAATCAAATACAGACATCATAAGCCATCACTCTCCATCTTCCAGCAGCCCCAGAGCAAGTATACCATGACAGCTGAAAGTGAGTTAATGAAATGCTGTGGGCTCTTGGTTCTTTAAAAGGAAAAAACAGTACTTGAGGGAACCTGCAAACTTTTGCTAAACATCAAAGTATTCTACAGTTGCCTGTGCTACTAATGTCTTCCCAGCACACGGATGGACTCTGATCATTTCTCCTCAAGACAGAAATAATGCTTAAAATCAATTGTCGGCAGCAACACAAGGCACTTCTTAGAAGGAATTATAGATGTTTCAGGGGATAAATTGTCTAGCTGCCTCAGCATTTCGATTTACATGTCCATCTGTATCGAATAAAACCTCATCAGTAGCATTTGGAGTCACCCAGCACAATTGTGCATTCAGTTGCACTACTCCACAAGGCCCCCATTTGCTGGGAATAGTGCTTTCAAAGGGAAATTTTTTTAAAGAGAGGGCTCTGATCATGCTCAGCAGGTCATTTGGTCCCGATGTTGGCATATTTGCAAGGAGAAGCCTCACAGGAGCAGCAGGGAGTAGTCAAGCCACGCTGGCTACTGCTCGCACACGAGATGTTTAAATGCAGACCACACGTTTAGACATCCTAGCCTAAAGATAAATCATTTTGGCTGCACACATCTCCTGGTGATTTCCTTAATCTGTGTGGACTGCTGTGTCACCTGCCACCAAAGGCTACCTAACTTTGCCCTCAACCTCTTCCAATATCTGATAAATTATTATATTCTGGAAATTGATGCTTTCAGCTACGGGCACCTGGATTAAGAAAACTGTTCGTAAAATAAAATCTAACTTTATAATTCCAACTATAATTAAGCGATCCTCAAGGAATCGAAAGACAACATTTTTATAAACATCAGCTGAGCGGACTTGGATCTGAAGCTCGAGGTGGTCTTCATGTCTAAACTGGGAGTTGAAGTGCCTGAACCAAGCTTAAAAATGAACCCACCCTGTTCAGTAACAGAAACTTGCATCATGACAAAAAAAAATGCTGGTTTAAAATGCAAAAGAATTTTTTTTTTCCTGAGGGACAGAAAGATGAAATTCTTTTCTCTAAAAAGAAAAAAAAAAAAAGAGCAAAACAGCACCAAGCTCAAAGCACTGCTTCTGTATAATGCATGCTTACAAGATCTTGAAAGGCAACCAACAACCTAAGAAATAGCAGGAGCATAAAAATTTGACTTTTTCATTAATCCCTCCACTCACTCAACTATCACTTAAAAATTGCAACAACAACATCCCTTAACTCTAATTCACAGCATGAGAAGCATTTCTGTTAACTGGAGTACTAGTGAGTGTAATGGAATGGTATTTAATGACAAGAAAACTGCTTTTTCATTGCTAAGTTATTGTTCAAGAAACAAAGTGGTATTTTTTTCCTATTTTAAAAAATCCTCTTAACTTGTAGAGTTTTAGCTTTTCTCTTGGCTGTACGTTCAGCCTATAGTCTGAACTTTTGATCCTTGAAATTACAGCATTTTTTTTTAAATTACAGCAAATTCTCACATACCTACTGCAAATAAGAAAATTTCATCTCTGAAAAGCAGACATGGCAAGAGTGAACTGTAAGCCAGTTGAGGATAGGCACTTCGTTTTAATTACAATCTCCTAATGAAGCAAATAAGGACTAAATCCTTGCAATTAATAGAGTATGCTGGCATTTAATAAATGCTGTAAGTGGATGCTGTAAGATAATGAATAAGTAAGATTGCACTAATGGCCCATCTTTAGATGGTATTTGTAATGTGATAAAAGACTCCGTGGTGCAGAGTGCATACGCGCTGTGTTGGTGTATATGAATGTATGTATAAATACATACATACATAAAGATGGCTTTTCCTAAAATGCATTAACACCTTTAGGCCTTCTTTTCAACTACCAGTAAACTCTTAACATTATATAAATAAACATTAAATCCTTTCTTTGTCATTAAGATGGATTTCATTTTAGTCATCTGAGCCATAAGATAGAAGCCTATTGATGGATGCAAGATTTCTTACCATTCAGTCAGGTTACAAGTACTGCAGCAGATTTGGACACTGCAACCCTTATGCTAAGAAGTTGCAGGGGAATGGCACACACACTTCCAAATGAACCCAGAGATATCCACTGGCATTACTGGCTCTGCTAAAAACAGCTCGTCTGATGCATTTTAGAACTACATTTGCCTTTTTAAGGACAACATGACATAGCTGCTGTGTGAACAGTGATTGGGTGCAGATTCCTCTCACATCCAATCATTTCCGACTAATGAGCTCCCATGATATATAGACTAAATTTTGCTTATACATTACTGAATATTTAACCTTACAATTTCATGATCAAAGTCCATTTAATTTTTACCCCTGTGAACTTCCATTCTTTCTGGAAAGCATGCACTTTCTGCCTTTTACTGACAGTAGCTTCAACACTGTACCAACAGCAAACTTCTTCATACAATCTTCCCTTTCACTGATGCTACCGATAAACAAGATAAACAAGAACAATTCCATGAATTCCAAGCCTTCCAGCAAACTTGCCCTGGTCCCTTTTCAGCGTGACTTCTTGCCCCCTTCATTCTAACCATTTTATTCCCTGATTTACTCAATTTAGATTACCTGCACTAATCTGTATCTCCTCTACTTTAAGTAATAGTTTCCAAGCATCGATTGTGTTAATCAACTGTGAATAGATGATATCTACCATGGTTTTTGAATTTGGAAAATCAAAGTTACTTTTGTTCTGAAAATAATAGCTTAACACCTATATTTGTTGAAAATGTCCTTGAAGACCTCTTTTTTCCCTTTTTTCCACTAAAATATTCAGTTGTGATCAGCCAGTGATCTAAATCAATGAGTTTTTAGAAATTAAACACACTTTTTTCTTCTTTCACTGAGAAAAGTCAGTTTCTTATCTTTCATATTCTTAGATAGTGATGATGTAATTTCCACCTTACAAAAACTACCATAACGTACTCTTCAACAGAAAAATCCTGAACTGCCATTAAAGGAATAATTAGAATTACTGAAGGATAGGGAGAATTTGTCATGCTTTTACTAAAGCAAATGAAATTTGCATTGCATTATCGTGGCCACGCGACTTCCCCAGTTTCATGGCGTTGTTACCGCTCAGCATCCACATTCGCAGCACAGGGAGAAATGTCTTTGTTTCTCCTGCCATAGCTGACTAGAGCTATCAAGAGACACAACCGTTTTCAGCAGAGCTTTATCTTGTACTCCCATGTTCCCATGTTGTGACACTTCTAGGAACAACCGTGACATTTTGTTCAGATTGGAATCATTTTGCTCCTTTTAAGTAGCGCTGAGTTGTATGGCGTGATTTTTTTTTTCCCTTCTGCATCTTCACACAGCCACGCCAGACAGCGTCTTGTTTATTATGAAGTAGCGTTTCCCTTCTAGGCTGTTTCCTGTGGTGATAATAGAACAGTTCTCCAAGTTATCCATGGAAATATCATATGATATTGAGAACGCATAATTGCTTCAATGCAAGCAGTTCAAATAATTGCTTAAATGGTTCGGATTTGAAATTGCATTTCCATTGCTCCTGAGGCTATGTAAAGAATAGAGGCTCCTCTCACTCTGGGGATGCGAGGCGGCTTGTACGGATTTACCTCAACAGACATCACTATTTTCATCAACAACAATAAAAAAGGGCAGAAAGAGACAGATAAATACGAGGATGTCCCTTAGGGAGGGCTTGTGGATGTTCCATTTCAGTCAGTTTTGTCTCTGTCTGGCTTTGAACCCCTCGCCCCGCTCGCAAAACTCTCTCTCGAGCACCCAAGGACAAAACACCTGCGGAGGCAGGATGCTCCGGAGCTTGGCAGGCAGCTCCACGTATTGCTTTTCCAGGGAAGCAAACTCCTAGCAGAGGAGGGCTGTTATCATTCTCACTTCTGTCATTCTCACAAACTTTGAGCAAAATTAAGTTAAATAATTATTCTAGAAGATACATGCCATGAGCCAGAGCTCTGTTTTTCTCCTCACTCTTTCACAGCAGAATAAAATAGCGTTGTGCATAGGTAACAGAGTTTTATAATGCACTGCATTACTCCTGCTGTAGCTCTAGCCATCTAAGGAAATAAATGTTAGCAGAGCATGGGTGTAATCAGTATGTTTTGTTTGCCAGGTTGCTACTGTTAAAAATTGGAGAAGATTTTAGGCCCTTCTTTAGGTCTGAAAAATGCACACACATTAAGAAGAAAGAAAACCTCTGTAATACATGCCTAAGGATAAAACAGGGAAACACAAATACCAGTATGCATTAAATAAGAGCTAATTAAAGTTACTGAAGATACAGCTGAAGTAAGAAGTATTTTAAATGCTGCAGTATTTATTTTAAAGGCCAGAAACAAAGAGGAAAAAAAGAAATACCACAGTCTTTGATGGGTCAGAACATGACTTGGCATAACACTGATTTGTCACCCTACATTGTTTCAAGATGGGATGAATTGTTTCAAATACCATTGCCTGGAGGACTCAATTTTCCTTTATTCTCAACAAAAGCTGCACACAGACCTAATTGTCAGGTTCAGCATGGAGCAGTTTATACAGATCAGCGGTTAGGCGGACTGCGTTTCTGCTAGGGCTGTTAATTCACTTTCTCTTCTTTTCACACTTCAGGGTTTTGCTTTGGAGGCTTTTTTTCTTAAGCTCCTTTCACGTTCATTTGTTTTCGTATTTCTTAACTTGCCAACCATGCAACGCATTTCTCTTGGGTTTCCCGAGACACAAGGGGGTTGTACTCGCAAGAGCTCAGACACCCAACAGGTAACTTGGTGCATGGCAAGCAGTAACTTTAGCTGAAATAGCTCTTTCCCCATCCCTCCTGCTTCCACAAATGGAGACTGCCTCTGGGATCCATCTTGTCAACCGTCCCCTCCATAGAGCCAGCTCCAGCTGCTCAGGTGCCCAAGCAACCTATTCTCGCCTATGAGCACACAGCAGAGACATGGAGGGGGCTTATACCAGGGCAATGAACTCTTTTCCTTCTCCCTGACATCCCATTTACTTCCATCTGCTCCCAAATTGGAGCTGGGTAATACCAAAGCTGGCAACATGTGTCCAGGCTGGACTAAGAACTTTGGCTGATAATTGCACGCGGTGCTGCCCGACATCACACCGACCTCTTAGATGAGATAATGTGAAATGATGTAACGCGTCGGGGAAAAGGAAAACCTCGAGATCGACTATCTGCTGACAAGCCCCATGACAGCCACCCCATCACAAGACAGTATTAGAGATGAAAGTGAGCGGTCTGCCACGCGCTATATATTGTGTACCTGGTGATCATAGCAGTCTGTCTGCTCAAATCCTCTTCTGCAAGCCCTCTTTGAAAGGCTGCGAAATTGCTCTTCATTTTGTGCTTCTATAAGCATTTGTTTTATCATTATTGACACAAATAGTAAAAAGCTAAACGTACAAATAGGAAGAGAAATACCTAATGAGGCTATCTGCCATGGCGAGAGACAAATTCCTAACTCATGAAACAAATATTGAATGGCAACTTAAAGAACTCCATCCTTTTCAAGTGCTGCTTAATAGCCATATTTTATAGCAGCTCCATTCTCCAATACATTTGTTAAAAATATATATTTTTATTGCTAGGTACTACTTAGATGATAAATAAGAACACTTAACAAAATCAATAATGAATTACAAAACAGCTGTCTTGCTTTACTTAAACTGGACTGCATTATGGCTACGCTCCTCACAACACTTCATCATGGTACTTAGCTTAAATTTAAGCACATGATTTGCAGCACTGTCTTAAATAGGTCGTATAGTGGGACATATATGCTACTGCTCAGGTGCTTACAGTCAGGCATATGCTCGTACCTCAGCGAATGGGAAGCTGTTCTCAAATGGGAATGTCATGCCGTGCCGTATCTTGAGAACGCAGGGCGTTCTGGATCCAACACCATTACTTTGGTGGCTCTTTAAATGGCTTTACACAGTGCTTAGCTAACAGGCACTTAATCCAGAGGTTAGAAAAATGCAATAACCCTGGAGGCTATACGGGCTATAACGATTTCTAAGGTAGAAAGTCATTGTAAGCCCTAGGGAGTGGACTGTAAAGGGCTGAGGGGGATTTTATTAGCATTTTTAATTAAGCATTTATTTGAGTCCTTTATTTGGCACTGTATCAATTTGCCATTAGTTGTTTCATTATTTAATTAGTGTGCTTAATTACTGCAAATACTATTAGGGCTAAATCCTGCAAGTTGCTGAGAAATCTCCCAACTCCTAGGGACTTCAATTGCAACACAAAACATTCTCCATGTCCTGCAAGCTACAGACAGTTGCTATCTGAGGTACTGCTTATGAGAAGCAAAACAACAGCGCAAGAAGCAGATAGGAATCCAGACAGACGCAAAGATCAAGTTATAAAATGTTATTGCTAGAGGTACAGGAGGCAATCCAACTACACTGAAATCAATGGAAATTTTAATTTGATTTCATTAGTGTCACAATTTTGTCCCTGGAAAACCAGCACTTGGAGCCCTTAGGTACAGCAGTTAGCACTTCACAATTTTGTCCCTGGAAAACCAGCATTTGGAAAAAGAATAAGGCCTTTGATTTTCTGCTCGTAAGAGAAAAAACACAGAACCTTTAGTCAAATCCTTTAGTGACATAAAGCATTTTATACTAAGTCAGTATTCTTAAGCCCTTATGTACAGCAGTTAGCATGATTTAGGTAACATCATAATTATTTTCAGTATTCTACTGGATTGAAAAAAATCAAGGAAATGGCCACCCGGGCTAAAAGATAAACCATAGGAACCCTGCCTTTTCCCCCCGCCCCTGCTTTTTTTTCTTTCTTCTGTCATTTCATTTCTGGGCCTACAGCAGAAAACGGTGATTGGGAAGGGCCTCAGAAAGAACAGGGGTAGCTAGCACAACATCTATGAGAGTAAACAGCATCAAGGGAAAAATAAAGCTGATAAGCGATATATACGATTTTGGTTTAGCGAATATACCCCATGATTTTGGAAAAAAAATGTTTTACGGAAAACTGTCAGCAGAATTTACGGAAAGGCAGAATGTTTCACTATGACATTTTTAAAACGGAGGTTTGTATTTTTCTTCTGGCATTTCATTTTGAGGAAAAACAAAATCCTAAAGTCACACAAAATAATGCAACGTGATATTGTATCTAGGTCAAGATAATGGTTTTGTTTTCTTTTTGCTTCAGTGAGAAAAAAAAAGACAGAGAAAATGTGCTTTCAGAGTGATCCAAAAAAATACCTTTGTTTTTTTTTGAGGGTTTTCTTTCCGGCTACTGAAGCAAGAAGTATATATTCTGCACAGCTTTCCCCATCAGTGCTTTGCCGAGGCTCTTGGCAAAATGCAGAGTGTGAGAGGGGAGGGGATGTGCAGGCAGCATCCCAACTGGTGAGAGGGCAGAGGAAGGACCTTGGTTCGGGCATAGCTGGGAGGAAGGAAAGACGACAGCAAGTCTGATCCAAAGCCAAATAAAGTCAGCGGGAGATTCTCCGTTGACTTCAGTGAATGTTGAATCCGCACCAAACCGGCAGCAAGGGATGAAAAATGAGCAATGGGGCATGAGGAAGGAAAGGACAGAGAGTGATGTGGAATGGGGGGATATGCCATCTGGTCCGCTCGCTGCGGCTCTAGGAAAGTACGGAGATGCTTTTGGCTGTCAACACAAGCTAAACATCCCTCTCTAACTTCGTTCGATGTAATACTGAGCCCATCAGGGAAACGCAGGCCTTTTTCAGCTGATGCTAACAACATGCTTGCCCACGGGGGCCCGCTTGCTGGGGAAGGAGTTCCTATACTCACTGTAGCAGTTTTCTGAGCATCTACTATAAAACACATAATCCAAATCTTCCACAGAGCTAAACAGACCAAGCAGATGGACAGGGAAATTAAAAGAAATTGGCAAGGTAGAAAAGATAAATGGTCAGCCGAGATTTAAAATGAAGAAGAGAGTCAATGAGGCAGAGCGTCACAGTGAAGCTATTCCAGATGGTCCAGGCTGAGGAAGGGAAGGCTCTTGCAGCCCTGGTGTAATGTAGACCAAGGGAAAGGCCCATCAGGAAGGAGCCCATGGACTGTGAATCCTCCTCTCACTGTGAGTAGGTCTGGAGCAGGAAAGAAGTCATATTCCATGAGGAAGACCTCAGTGACTCAAGGGGACAAGCTGCTTCACCCAGATTGCGATGCCTCCACTTACACATCACACCGGCCACTTTCTGCCCATCAACTCAATTCTCTTGAATCCATGGATTATATTCTTCTGTATGAAGGGTTTAAACCAAAAGTCCCAATACAAAAGGCTCTGAATAAAGGGAATGTTTAAAATGCAGCTTTGAACCCAGATGCAGCTCTGCAGGTTCTTCCTTGTCTGGATCTCCAGGCCCTTCGCTTGGCATGTTTTTCTCATTTGGTCAAAAAGCAAATTGGCCAAGCTCACAGTTTCTTGTTCTGTGTCCGCAGAACTTCTTACGCTAGAATCACAAACAGTGTATGTGGGTTAGCGCATCCCACTTCTCAATGCATTATCAATTGCATATTGGGTTCAACAGCCGCAGGTTAATCATTGTGGAGCATGCCCACAGAAGTCACCAATGTTTGTTATCAATAACGAAGCAGAGATGTCTGTCCACAGCCTTTGAGTATTGCCAAGCTTCTCCAGGGGCCTGCTATATTCTGCAGTAAAAGCAATAAAATGCATCCTGCTCCTAAACCTTTTTTTTTTTTCTTTTTTTTGACAATTACTTAACTAATGCTACAGGAATGAGAGATGAGGGCCTACATCTTATTTTTAACACTATTTTTAGTGGTAATCTTAATAAGGTCAAGGGTTATTATGCCTAAGCCTGTTGCTCTGCTCTGCCTTGTGCAAATCCTCTGCACATTTTTACAGCTCCATTTTGTGCTAAGATCTTCGTTAAGTGAACCTTCAACATCAATTTCCTTGATTATAAGTCTGTGTCACTGAACAAATGGCCATCAAAAGCCTCTCCTCCTACTTGTGATTTCCTGGGCTTCAAAATGGAATATTAAGTGCCATTTAGTAACTGACAGTAGCAATACCCCATTTATCAGCCTATTAGGTGCAGCCAGTAACACTAATGGGGGCGAATGTAAAATAACAAAAGCCCAGCGCTGCGGCTTCTTTCCCCCTGCCGAAAGGGGTAATTCGGTAATTATGGAGCACGCCTCATTTAGTAGCCCGGCCAAAGGATAAGAAACGGTTTATTCACAGGATTTCAGGGGGCTAAATTAAGCACCTGCTGTTATATATATATTTTTTTATCTCCATTGTATCTTTCTCCATAGGCTAATAGCCAGATTTTGCTGCAGGGAGGTCTCTTTCCAGACCTTCACAGGAGAATCTCAAGATTTCTCACAAGCACTAAATTTAGCTACAAGTAGCTGGGATAATAACCTGTCATTGCCCAAACCTCGGGGTTGCTGCAGAACCTGTGGTTTCCATTCAGTTTGATGAATTACTGTTTAGGTGCAGAGGGCAGTAACACTAAACCTTTGCAATCCATTCCACGGTGCCTACTGGATTCAGGGCCTTTTTTTACGCTGTTTTCCTTAGCAGGAAACTGTACATGTGCTCCAAAGAGGTGCTGTGCTAGGCACCGTCAAATGTTTTGAAATTACAGGACAGACTGTCAGCTACTGCACGTCATCCGCTTATCTGAAATAAGAGATCTTTGCTAATCTAGAGATGACTTGGGTATATGGGTATAACGAGCCCTGCTGCATATTTGAGATTGTTTTCCTGATGAACAGAGCGCCACCTAAGACAATGGCAACTCCTTAGGCAGAATATTGAAGTTTGGCTTCTTCCACCCCACCCTGAATCATGCAGAAGATAACTGGAAAACAGGAGCCACCTCAAAGCTTTTGGTTCACATTGCACTTTGCCTTTTAAATTTGAATATTATGGAATTATTGAGTACTGAATATTATACTTTGCAAGGCGAAAAAAATGATATATTAAAAATGTCACATCACAACAAAATATTGACGGATTTCATTCCGACAATATTGCAACAAAGAGCTCTATAATTGGTAGAACTTTTTATAAACAGAGAATTTCACCAGAATCAATATGATTTCACAAGGTGTGTTTTTTAATTTTATTTCACAGCTGCATTTGCCAAAGATAATCTAAAGGTTTTGGTTTTTGTTTTGTTGTTGTTGTTGTTTTCCAGTTAACTCTAGCTATGTAACTCACCTACCTGTACCTTACGGCTCATCTCAATGAACCATGCCACTAGATTTTCCTGTTTACTAGGAAATGGTTGGAGAAGCCTCTTCTGGCTCTGGGATTCCCAAAAGCCTGAACTCTGTAGCTTCTCAAACCCTAAAGGTCTCATCAGGCTCAGTGGAAAGTGCAGCTGAATTAAAATACTAATGTACCACAGGAAAATTGGACAAGAAACTCTGTATATCTGCCAGTTCTTCCCATTTCAGCCATCTGTGGGAGTGCAGTAGTATTTTACTTCAGCTCAGAAAGGCAATTTCCAAAATTGTCCCCACTTCAGTTCAAAGTTGTCCCCACTTTGGACCATACCATCAAGAGGTCTCAGCACACACCTAAGTGAAGGTAGTATGATAGCAGAGAGAGGCATCATTTCCTAGAGAAAACCAAAAGAACTTCAACAGCCCTAGAAATTTTATGACTCCACAAAAATTCATGCTACTTTAAAGCTAAAATATAAGCATTTAATGACTAAAGGAATTTACTAGTGCATCCAACGTTATCCCAGGACGGGGAGGTTAAGTACCAGTCCTTGACCGTGCTCAGTGCAGCATCAGAGCCTTGGTGTCTTGAGCTGTGGCCTTGCTCTCACCTCCTCCTGTTCTCCAGTTTAATCACACAGATTTCTGGACGATCAATTTGCTGCAGACACAGTTTACAGGATCCAGAAATCAATAATTTAATATTTATTTACAGAAAACATTTAAGCTCATTTTTGGTCAGAATGGATAGAAATCAATTGCAATAAAAAATGCGTGAATGAGCACAATCCAACTTATACTAAGGCCAAAAAGAAAATTCAGCAGGGCTGTGGATCAGGCCTAAATTATAAAAATTGTTTGAAAAAATAGTTAAAAGAAATCTATGCAGAAAAGGGTGTTCCTGTAGTGATCATTTTTCTGGTAATAAACTTTAGCAAATATGCATAATACTTCTAGAGAAGAATTGGCACACAGCAGCAGCAAAAATAGAATTTTTCAAGAGTACAAAGGGAACAGAGCCCCACACTGTGATTCTGATTGTCCAGCATTAAAACCTGCCTTTGCAGGCAAGAAAGTTATAGGAGCAATATTTACAGTAAAGCACACCTTCAGGAAATAATTGCTGTAAGCATACAATAAGAAAAAAACCTCCACAACACACTGAAGTAGAGAAAAAGCAGCTGAATGTTAGAAAGACAGACAGAGATTACTAACCCATATGTAGCTGCTATTCAGAAGGGATTTTCATAGCTTTAGCTTGTAATCATAGAGTCCTCCATAAGGGATGTTCTTTAAAGGCCTTTGTTCTTTCTCATACTAAATAACTTTTTTTTTTTCTCCAATGTCTTTAGAGTATTGAAGAACTTATAATTTTGCTGATGCCAACCCCAGAGCAAGTTCCTGACACACCTGGTCATTAATCCAGTAATGTGATGTGATAGGGTATTTGAAAGTCTTTACAAAATAAGAGAATTCAGGTCGGTCTAATTCCTGGCTTTATCCTTTCTATCCTTAGCTTTTCTCTACAGAACATGCCAAGAAACTCCTGCAAATTTTGAGTTACTGTGAAGATGACCCTGGTTCGACAAAATACCTGGATCAAACACTGAGAGAGGTACCTTTTGCTGAAGGAGAGGAGGGACAGAGTCATTGTACAGCTACATATACATATATACACACACACACACTCAGTTGTACATTTACAGCACAAACTTACTTTTTATTTTCCTATCCCACTCCTTCCCAGAAGGAAGGAGGCAAAGCACAGTCCCTCACACCTCAAGGTTCCAGGCACATGTTCTCTATCCTGGCACATACCTGGCATAAGACTCTGTCCCACAAGGAGACATAAAGGAAGTGGCACATTAAACAGAGGCACATTAAATAGAGAGACTGCAATTTTACTTTTTTAAAGAAAAGCTTGTAAGATTTGTAACATTTCTTTTTTTTCCTCTTTGACTAGAAAAGTGTTGATATTATGAGGCAATCCTGACCTGTTTAAATTTGCTGATCATCTTCTATAAAAAGTCAAGGAACAAAAGTTAGCCAGTTCATATTGCTCAGGAAAGACCATCATAGCTATTCCTACAACTGAGTCTAACATAAATTATAAATACTTAATGTAACTTTTAAAAAGGCTCTTTCTTTCTATCTCTCTTTCTCCCTTTCTTCCTTTCTCTCTTTCATTCTCTTTGTTTCCCTGCTTCTTTTTTAGCAAGTTACCATTGGGTCATGCCATGGATGGTTAGATTAAGATGATTTCATGTATTTAACTCTGTGAAACAAAGCTTTCAGTCCAGCTATTAAACTAAAATGAATGTAGAGTTAATTTATTTTCTTCCTGCTTTCTACAGAAAATAGATTTGTAATTCATTGCTTTCTCTACTGGAAATTTAAAAATAGGTAATTTAAGGAATCTGACAGTTCACACTTAAACAGCAGTAGGTAGGATAGCTCAACGCTGTAATTAGAATGCTTTTAGTGGAAAAAGTATCAAACAAATCAGAAAAACTACTTTCATTAAAAATAAAACTAAAAAATAAAACTATATTTCTAATCTGGGAATTGTGGTTAGTTCGTTTATTTGGGGGCTTTTACTCCAATTCAAGAAAAAAAAAAAGCCGTTATTAAACTATAATAAAAACACTCCATCATAATATCTTGTGAATATGAATGCACAATGTTTTTTCAGTCTTCCATTGCATTTAACAAGTCCCCTATCAAAGCACTTAACAAATATTGCACTATAGGCGCTACAACCCAGTTTACAGCACTGCCTATTACCAGCCAATTTAACTGCTAGGAAAAGTGTCTGAGGCAGGGAGATGCAATGACTTAGGAGGATAGGGCTCATTAGCACTTCAAAAGAGTACGTAATCCTGCGTTCTGTCCACTTTTTCAGATCAAAACTTGTTAACAGGTGGACAAAATACAGGCACTTATTTCCACAGTCTTGCAGGTGCTCAGTGGCATCCACAATGATATTGTCCAAGGTCTTCCCAGTTGTGAGAGCAGGAAAGAGAAGCTCTCAGTAACGATGCCCTACAACACATCACTCCAGCTAAGCCAGGATATAGCACTTTACCTGGAAATTCAGCTCCGCTGTTCTCCCACCTGCAGGTAACATTGCTGAAATGGTGGGATCCGTCGCTCCCCTGCAGAAATCTCCTCATCTCGGGGGACTGAAGCCCGCTTAAAGGGCTGACCCCTATTAGCTGAAATGCCAAACTGCCATAAATTTGCCTGCTCTATTCTCTCCCTCCAGAGCTGCAGCAGTTCCTGACCTAAGAACATTATTTGGTTGAGAGAATAAATTTCAACTAAAACACAGAAAATTTTATCTTTTGTTCCCTTCCCTCTCCTGTGCATGCATTCCATTTGCAGGCATCTACTAAATACAGCTTGAGAACAGGAGCTGCAGACTGCACAAGCACCTGACAGCTGAATTTTGTAGTGTTAGCCAAGAACACCAGCCTATTTTTTTTTTTTTTTTAAGACTACCACACACACAGTTATCACTTATCAAATGATTTAATCCACTAACGGTACCTTATGCTGCTTACCACGAAAACACCTCCTAAAGCCAGTTAACTCGCTTCAAATTTTCCAGCCATCAAATTAAAGAGTTCTGACAAAACTTTCTAAGCACGCACATAAGCATGAGAGCGCTGATACCCGTCAAATAAATGTTGACTAACTTAAGCCAAGAAACACATCACTGTGAGACACCAATGTAGCTTACTGCATAAAACATGGGTATGCTGCTCCCTTAGCAGAATGAGCAAAGTTGCTACCTTCACTTGGTAGATCCATCTCCTTAAAGACTCAGTATTTTTTCTTTTTTTAATTTTTAACAAAGCACCTATTATTTAAGCAAAAACATAGATCCCTTTCCCTCCTTCTATGACTGCAAAGATCCACTACGTATGAATAGATGAAATACTGTTACTAAAATCACATGTTGCATTGCAAAAACAGCAACAGGAATCATGTGCAAGATGTTGCACATATGCATAAAAATATTTAGTCACTGCTTGAAAGAGAGACAGGCCAATAGTTTCATTGCATTGCAAGTCCCCCAGGACAGAGGACTGCTAACACATTGCTCAAATCCTCTGCAAGCCCTGGGGCTTGAGCTTACTTTGTGCAAGGTAGTAGATCTCACCCCAAATGAGTGACTCCTGTAGAACAGTCCTTCTGCCACTGCTTGCCTGAGGGTGGTCTTGTTAACTCTGAGAAAGGAGATACTTTTGGTACGGAAATACTTTGCTGTATTCATCGCTGAGGAGCAAACCACAGCAAGTTCACAGAAAGGAAGAGATTTAAATATGCTAGACATACTTCTATTGATCAGAATATTACCAAGCATGAGATGGGATGGATAAAGCAATAGAACTTGGAATCTACGTTGAAATTGTATCTCCAAGGACAAAATTATATTGAAATAGGCATTGTGTATATAAAATTTCTGTTACATTCTACAAACCATATGTACTAGATAACAATTCTAAACCAGAAGTGTTTTCAAGGAAAACATCAGTTATTTTCACATGGAATCTCTTGAAGTCTATGAGATGTTAAGACGAAAGGCGTTTTACCTAACCCCCACGTTCTCACAGGCATCCCTTCTTTCCAATTAAAAGAAAAGGGATCTGTTCAGTCAAAGAAAGCGTCAATGAAAGCCTCAGTGGTGCAGCCTTATCTGCAGATCCTGAGAAGAGAGGGAATAGTACTTGAAATTTTATGTACCAGTTCCTTCCCAGTGCTAATTTCCAAGTACTATCCTGCATTCACATCCTACTGTGTTCTCTTTAATGACACCAGACATGCTAAACAAATAGTTCCTTGAGTTAGGGAGTCAGACCAACCTTTTACCTGTATTTGTTATCCCTTCCTGTCTGAACAGATACCTTTCACTCCTTGTTTTAATTTCCTCCAAGAGCTAGATAGGGAGCAGGTCTTATTACATCCATACGCTTCAACAAGCTATAGCCTTTTTTTCTATTTGTACACTCTTTGTAAGCTTTCTGCTCTCATACAATATCTTTTTAGCTTGTCATAAAGACTGAGGCCTCTGTTTGCAACACAATTTCCAAACTTCAGGAAATTTCAACCCTCCTCCAAGTTCCACAGAGTTTAGTTGATTTGCCTTTATCACTTAAATCCTCTGTGTTTGTTACAATAAAAAACTCTCTAATGCCCTCACCTCCTTCCTGCTGTATGTGATTTTGACTCAGCTGGACAGGACTGGTAACAATCTATTCCTAAGCACAACCCCAGGACCTCTATCTTAAATTCGATCTTTCTTTAGCAAACTATATCCCCAGTATCTATACTAAGCACCCATCCTTCTGTTATCCCCATAAAATCTGAATTCACATCATCTACCAACAATTCTGTTTCCTCCTTTTTCTGCCCTACTCTTCTTGCACTATTACACAAATAGTTTCTGAAACTCAATATGAAAACTTCTCTTATCTTCACCGTATTTACCTCATTATGATCCACAAATATTGTTTTTTCTCTCGATGCTCAACATTTTATTCTCTGGTTTTCTTTCAGACATTCATTTTGCTCCCTCTGTACATTTAAGTAATATTTTTATTAACCATGCTAAACTCAGCCCCAGGAAGCCAGCAGCCCAGGTGCTCAAGTGGAGTCCATCAATCAGGAGACACTCTTGTTTTGTGAATGCTTCCCAGTAGTCAGACATCCTCAGACTTTCCTCACGGCATCAATCCTTGAGCCATCTGCTCATCTTCATTATCTTGTCATGCCTTTGCCCTCCTTCTCTGAGGACTGGATGAATTCCATTGAATATTATACAAGTATGTTGAAATATCACTGACACCTGCCAGCCAGAAAACGTCCTCCATGTTAAGGATGTTGCATCTTTTTAAATCGAACCAACATCTACAGAGAAGGCCTCACAGCCAAAAAACTTCATTCTCCAGCGGCCACAGAGCTGAGTAAACCAGGCTGTTTTGCGCTCTTTCCCAGTTGCTCTTGTGCAATCCTATTACAGAGCAGCAGAGAGGCATAAAAATGAAGAAATGCTGCAGTAACACCACTAAAAGAGAAAAGGGCAGATATAGAACAAGATACTCATTTCTCAGGATTAACTAACTACAAGTAACATATTTGGTGTTGGAAGAAGATCTTTTATATCTTCTTTAGATTCTTCATTTTAGATCTTACAGATACAGTTACTTCCTTGGTCAGCATAATGATATTCTTCTACAGTTGATCTTAACAAGATGTTAGAGCTTAGCACCCTGGCCATGTGGTATTTACTCACCTTGAAGATGAGGCAGAGTATACACAGACTGGTATTAAGCTACCCCAACCTGGCTTAATGTGCATAGTTTAACTTCATTAATCAGGAAAGGTACAGAAGGATAACACAAATGATTAGAAATCCACCTCTATCTGAAAAATGAATCAGGCTAGAAATTTTTAACTGACAACAAGTTGACTACTAAGACAGAAGCCTGCAGCTTTCTGAGTGATGGATAGAAAGTTTTTTCATTTGCTCATAATATTCGAAGTAGTCAGCATTCAAACGCATACAAGGAGGCACCTTTCATACAGTTCATAACTAAACTGTGGAATGCACTGCCACAAAGTACTTTGGTGACCAAAGAAGGGCTGAGAGAAATTCCAGGAAGACACATAGATTAGTGGTTATTAGATGTGGCCATCCAAATGACTTCTGCCACAGAAGCTCAGTAAATCTCTCTATTGAAAGCAGGAAGAGCCAAAAATGGATGTGTCATTCCACCCTTGCACTGCTGGGTTATTTATTTAAGAACCTTCTTCTGGCACTTTTAAAGACAGGGGGTTGGTGTAAACCAATTTGGTAGCTCTTATATTACACATTTTCACATCATCTTTTTTATGCTTTGATATGTAAATTATACCAGTTTAGATTTCTTTACACGCTGCTATTCTGCACATAAGTATGACAAAAAGCCCACAGAATAAAGGCCTGCACTTCTGAGAAGGTCACACTTGCACTGCTTTGCACACTACTTTTAAAGCTGGCTTACTATTTACAGAGAATTCCACTTCAAACCTTTTATCTGCTAAAAAGCATACATCTATCTATGTAAGAACAGCTGGTAGCAAAACACAGTCACAAACAAATATAAAGAAATGTCAACATCTTGTCCTGAACTTTGTTTGTAGTAATGCGTGGTTTCACTGCCACATAGCACCATTGCTCTCACTTAATGAAAAGAGGAAGAAGGTTTCTTTCGTTCCATCAATTCTGTAACATCTTGAAAGGACGAGGCAGGATCTATTCATCCGGGAGTGCTCACAGAATCACAATTCCTCCTCCCAAGAAAAGTCAGGAAAAAAACGCTGTTGGTCAAATAGCAACCTAACGAGTCACTTGCTCAGGTCTGGAGCTGCAGATTTGAAGCCACGTGCAAAGCATCACTAAAAACCCTACCAGTCAATCACCTTTCTCAAAGCAGGATCTTGAAGTGATTTGCTTTCAAGTTTTACAGGGAAAATATATAAAGCATTGTAGATTTCAATATCAAAATAGGCGTTTAATGAAAACACACACACTCAAATAAACTAACATTTTAAGCATGCAAAGTTTGCTAAAAAAAGTTGTAAATATCTGAAGTGGCATTATATATTTTTTTTTTAAGCATGCAAAGTTTGCTAAAAAAGTTGCAAATATCCAAAGTGACATTATACATTTTTCCCTTTGTTTTTCAAATGCTATAAAAAAAAGTATTTTTTTCCTTAACGGATAGTTTTTCTGTCCTATTGAAAGTGGTAGCGCTATACATATGACCAGTTTCTATTCAGTGGAGCCATTTCTCTCTAAAAAGGGGGGATATTTGAATGCCATCCCTATTTTGCCTTACATTACACTAACCCTTTTGAATTACGTAGACACGGTGTTTAGTAGTCGTCTACTGAATGCTGTGTATTCCTGGTACATGGGCCCCATTTGTGATTACCCCTCACTATCACAAAAGAAAGTTGAGTAAATTAACACCTCTGAGCAGTTACTAGGAAGCAAGACGAAGGTTTAATAGCAGAGAGTTATTCTCTGAGTTAATAGTGAAGTGTAGTTTTATATGCCACGTTTGTTTCAGTGCTAGGAGATACCAACAGTGTTTAGATCTATGGGACTATGTCAGCTTCACCACATAAATAAGTGAGACCCTAAAGAGCTGCACACTTTTATAAGTTCTTGAAGAAAACGTAGCAAGAAAATATGAGCTATCCCAGCCTTAAAAAAAGAGTTGTGCTCCAGCTAGTATTTCAAAAGGCAAGCATTTTTCTTTGTATTCACTTCTATCCCTGCAGCTATAGTGAATTATTTAAGCAATATCTATACAGTACAGGATTCGTGCTTTTATTTTATTTATTTGTCTATTTTATCACAGACTACTTACAAGGGCAAGTATGCTGAGTCAACACAGGTGTAAATCACTGCAGTTTTATTTTAATCAGTGGGACTAGGCAGAGTGACATCCATCAATAGACCTGACCCCATATATCTAGTACATAAGTGTTTGTATTGGGTTATTACTAATGGACTTACTTATTGCTTTTCCTTAAAAGACACAGTTGGCAAGGTGCACTCCTCCCCCCACCACTCTCCTCTAATTTCTTTTTAATAGCAATATAAAAACGAGACATTTTCTGTGCATCTCAACAATATCTAACTAATCACCAGTTCAGCACACACCTCTGGAAAGGACTCTCTAGTTAGGTCTAACTGTGAAATATGCTGCAACATAGAAATCTTCAAGCTAGCCCTGAATGACCTGACATAGCTCCCTGGCAGAGCACTTTGCTATACAGAAATGT
Organism: Tinamus guttatus; assembly: GCF_000705375.1. Next base: position 104,374 of record NW_010586460.1, on the reverse strand, counting down.
CAGTTTGGCTTCTAAAAGCAGTGAAGTTGCCTCAGTGCTGCCTTTTGCCAGGGTTAACTGGGTCAGGAGAAGCACCCCACCAAGACGCCTGCATGGTTTGTACTTGCAGAGGTCACTGCTCAGAGCTAGGTTGTGTCTTTCTCTCCCTTCAAGACTTAGACCCTCTGCACTGATGCCTCCACACATATCGCAGAGCACTACACGTGTTAAGTTTCACTTAGAATATAACTCCACTTAAAGATCTCTGCTGTCTATACTTGACTTGAGCATGTTCTTCAATACCAGCTCTCATTGGATGGTAGGGAGTTTCAATAAACTCGGTGCTGTCAAATTCCATGATAGAAATGTGATCACTTTTGAGAGACTTTCCATTAGTGGTGAAGAAAAAACATAAGGCTGTGCTCTGCACTGGCAATTTGCACTGCACTGGAAGCAGAGCAGGGGGAAAGCTAACTAGATTGCATAGGTGGCCAGTTTCCAAGTAAAAAGGTAATCCGTGAGCAATAGTGTTGGCTCCTATCAATACTTTCTTGGCACTAAGAGGTAAAATTACATGGCCAGGAGACAGGGCTCATGTCCAAAGCATTTCTGTATTCCAGGTAATGTTAGCTGGCATAAAAAGCTCTTGAAACTGTAACTAGCTATTACTGTTTACAGAAGCACTAAGAACATGGCAGCCAAACACATACAAATCAGCACTAATAGTCTGCATTGTCGAGGACAGGAGTTGGGAGGCACTGTCTGAGAGGGAACCTTGTCTCCATCCAGGCTAAGCATTCTGATCTCATCCAGTCTAGTTCAGGTTTTCCAATGATGTGAAGGTAGGACCCATAGCATTGCTGTTCCTCTGAAGCACAACACAAATCTCATTTTTAACTTCCTATATATTTTAAGGAAAGGTCAGAACAGCTCTGTCGTACCAGTGAAGTGCCTTTAAGCGTTATGAGCAAGTGAAGGTGCAAGAAAAAGGGCAGAAAAACACAGATGCCTATCAATTCCATGCTCTCCATTTGATGCCATCTCATAAAATGTGGAGCAAAGCTTGAATTCTAGTTATTTAGGAGCCTGAATCTAGAAGAAGTTTTTGGCATGTGGAGAGTAGAAGAGTAGAGTCAGGTCATGATCA